>DWAO01001804.1:0-17667 GCA_018230605.1 Heliconius congener
AAGTATTTATCTTTCCTAAGTGTGGATTAACACTTTAAAAATGTTTAAAAAATTTCACCAAACTATCCTTAAAGTATATTCTTTCTAATAAACAAAGAATTACCGAACTTGGTTGACGCGATTTCGAGTTATTCGTCCATTTGTCGCGCACATATCTTTTCTCATGGATACCATGGTCAGAAATGGATCAAATTAAAATGAAACCGAACGAAAGCACCAGATTTCAATTAAAATAAGAAACATCAAAATCGGTTCACTCAGTTAAAAGTTCTGAGGTAACAAATACTAAAAAAATATATAACATATATTTTGTTTTACTTTTGCGCCGTTGAGATTTTCCGCTCAACACGCAATGCCTCCAGAATTCATCGAAAAGTCGAAAGAGTCGTTTATATTTTAAAATGTATTGTTAATGTAAAATCTATTCCTCTTGTACAATAAAAGTAAATATAGTACGGAGTGTGTTAATACTAGTTCCTCGGGTTTTTTTTGCCTACCCTTCATTGTATAGGATACTTTGTGAAGCTAGGCAGAAAAGAAAAATATATTTTGTCACTTTTCTAATTTTTGGTAAATAAAAATCAATTTGAAAACAACACAAATTACTGAACATTTCCTTCAGTTTACAACACATATATACATTGCATGTAAAGTTTAATTGCCTCATGTACTAACAACACAAAGCCGCAGAGCAGACGCCTCTAAACTAATTTATCCGTCTGTCTGTTCTCGCTAATTTCATAACAGTTACTCTCATACATCAAGATAAATGTTGGGCTTGGCTGCTTTATGTTTTATGAATCTTTGTTTTATGTTCCTCTTAATATATATAATATTATACTAGCTAGTATATCTACTGCGGTTTCGTCCCCGGCCAAATGACATATGACACCGTAGCTATAGTGTTGGTTATTAACTCGAACGAAATGGTTCCTAAATTAAACCTGTTTAATTTACTTGAAAAATTGTATGTTTTGTTATTGTATGTTTACCAAAAATATACTAAATTTTTTTTACACATTTGACACTGCAGTCATCAATTGGCATGCTACTTGGCATACTACGAGTATAGGTTAAAATTTTAATAGAAATTTTATTTTCTATATACAACAACGATTCGTGACATACACCTTGGCGACAGATGGACAGACGGACGGACAGACACCGCATTAGTAGTAACAGGGTTCCGTTTTGCCCTTTGGGTTCGTAATTTTAAAAAAGTAACAGCTACATCAAATTTTAAAAATGTATGTATTTAATTTAATATATGAAAAGATGCCTCAATTTCTCACCCTAATAACTGAAAACGTGTCGATCAAACTTCACATTTTTCAAGTAAACTAAAGATATAACGAGTTTTATTACTGTACCAATGTTTACTGCACTCCGAAAATAGATCAATAGAATATAGAACACAGAACTTATCTCATAAAATGTATGGAACTTTATAAAAGTAAGTCAAAATAAGTTTGTTATTTTTGGCACAAATTTTTGTATACTTAGTAACAAATGTATATTTTCTTTATTATATTCAAAAAACTAAATCAAAATATTTTTTATTCAATAACAAATACAGCAGGGTAGGCAGAGGGAACCTAGTGTTAAGACACTCTGTTCGTGCGTGTTAAGTGGCAGAACTCAACGCCGCGCTTTGCCTCGACACCCAAGCGAAGAAATGAAAATAAATAAAACAAAACAAGTGATTTGTCATAAATATCGATATTTATATGTAGAAAAATCAATATATATATATATATATATATATATAGTCTTATATATATATATATATATAGATATATATATATATATATATATATAATTCTTACATACATATATCATACTGTGTTTCCTATAAAGCAACATTGATAATATAACAAATTTAGTTTAAGATGTGCTGGAGCCACGACTAGGGATTTCATTAGACGTTTAATTAGAAAATCTCTAATCATACTGATATTAATAGTATCTATTTACTATACGAATGTGTTATGTTGGTAGCTTGTGTTGATGAAGTTATATAGTAAAAGTATTAAAATTATATTTTATGTCTATAAAACTTCACTTTTTATGGGGCTTGTGTGTTAAAAAATAGAATTTTTTGCTTTTGGCTAAACAATACTGTCCATTCTTTACTTACAGAATATAACAGAACATTATTGAATCGAATATAAATTTCATAAGAATTGAACAGTTGCACTATTTAAATCCTGGCTCGATGGAACCAGCCATAAATAGTGCAACTCCATCATCACCAACATCATGATGTTGATCAGATGATGGAGCCAGGATCTGGTTGACATCATATTATTGTATAATCATCTAAGCTAACAAGTTTCATAATGATTTGACATAATTATTACAAGTGAGTTGACCTTATAAAAACATTTTAAACATCAATCATTTTATTCTCCTAAAACGGAAAGTTTTTCGGAAAATATTTATACCGTATCTGATCTGGCATTCAGCAAGTCTCAACACTGTCAAACGATAGTTATTTATTATATTATCAAAAACAACACTATAACTTCGAGTAAACACACAAGCTGTTACAAATAATCTTATTTTAGAGTATGTGATGCGAAAAGCGTGAAGACTAATAACTTTTGTCGTTTATTAAGGAACCGCTAATAAGGACTTGTCAGGCGCCATCTCGTGAACGCCGCCATTTTGACGTCGCCATGTGATAAACGGGAGTTAATTACGATTTGCGACTAGACGTGCGTTTTGGTAACATGTGCTGGTGATATTTTTCATTAGAAATTAATTATAGTATTTAGATATAATTACAGCATTTTTACAGCTCCCCGCTTTTTCCTGGGATTTGAACATCATACTATTTGAACTCAAACCCTTGGAAATCGTTCAAGAGCTCTGAATTTCTTGCCAAGCTAGGTCAAAATTCTTATACGCGTTATGGTTTTTTGATATTACTAGTTAATTAAATTGTTTCTTTTTGAAAGGCTAGTCGTTGTCCAGGGGCACAAAGTGTGAAGTTAAATATTTATTTAAAATTAATTTTCATTTAAAATTATATTTTCATTTCTTCGCTCTGTTGTCGAAGCGCGCGCATTGAGTTCCGTAACTCAACATACAATGCCTCCAGAATTCGACGGAAAGTGGGGAACGGAGTGCCTCAACACTAGTACACCCAGCCTATTCTGCTGTTCGCAGGATACATTGTCTGAACATCTATTGCTACGTCCCCAAAATATCCTTAAGAAATAGATCAAACGTGCAAACAAAAAAGTCTAAAAGTAGAAGGTTCTTTACAATACATACATCAAGAGCCCTTACAAATGAAATAGCTGAGGACAATTCCTCAGGACTGTCCTTAGAGGGTACTCAAAAGAATCTACCATCCCCCCAGTAATCTTGGCGATTATTAAAATCATATATCTTATTGTAACGGGGGTATGCACCCTGATTTCTTGGGGTGCATTCTGATACTTCAAGACATTTGAATGGCTGTATGCATTGGAAGAAAGTTAAAAATTTTGAGTATTTTTATCTAAAATGTTAGTACACAGTGATTCAGTAGATAACCATCTGACCGTGAATATAACTGTTGTGGATTCGATCGACTCTCAATTAATAGAAGAAATTATTTTTTAATTTTGTTATTTTCGTTCTGTCTTCTCTTTTGTAGTAATATTTTAGTTTTATCCTTGTAATAGACAACAATAAATTAATAACTTCTCAGCATATTAATCTTAATAAGAATATAATATAAGCATTCTTTAAGAGAAAATGAAAAAAACATTTTAGCACTCATCACGCAACGCCTCCATGTGTTAACACTAGGTTCCCAGACTCCCTCTGCCCACCTTGCTATGTGCGGGATACAGCGTGAAGCTTTAAAAAACATTTACATTTCTTGCGTAAAGCCATCCAACAAAATGTCACGTAAGGCACGACAGGCGTATTTCTAATATTATCCTTACCTTCATGCTTAGCATTCTTCATTTCATTCCTTCTGCTTATTGCTATCATCAATTTGTATATTATATACGTATATATATTTTATGGTCATTATGGTCACTTCTTTTTTTATATCAAGGAAATATTCTTGAAAATATTATGGATATAAAATAAAATAAATATGTCTACAACACACTTCACATTTAGAGGAAACTATCTAAAATCAGGTTTTATTTACAGAAATCTATATTTTGTAATCCTATATAGTTTTTGACAATAATTAAAAAATACATTTTTAGTGTTCCGTAAGTAAGTAGTAAGTATCATAGTAGTGTTCTCAAAAAGTAAAAACGGAACCATAAAGAGGTCACTTTGTTGTCCGTGAGTCCATCTGTTATTATTTTTCTTGAAATTGCGTGAAAGTATAAAGCTGAAATGGATATCAAATATGAAAAATCAAATATAAAAAACTTTGGGCCCTTGAAGAACAGAAAAAATCAAGCTTCTAAGTCAACACAATCAAAAGATACGAGTATTTATGCAACATTTTTGTATGAAATTCGCCGCATAATCACAACCTATAGATACTTCTCGTGAACCTACAGTTATAATTTTTGACATGAAGTGAGAACTTACAACACAAATAAAAAACCATCAATCGACAATTTACATGTATTTCATAGAAAAATCTTTACAAATTTATAGTACTTAATTTCGTACAAAATGAGTGCATATGACCGCAAACCTTAAGTTTGCCAACATTCAGTTATAATCCTGAAATTGATACGGAAATCTCGATGGGCGAGATCAATTCGCACTTAACCGGTTTTTTTTTTAATTAATTTTTGCTTTTCTGCAATATTTGAAAATCGGGGATTCTATTGTTCTATTAAAATGGATAAATCCTAGTAACATTATAAATATGAAAGTAGTTTGTTCCACTTTTACGTAAAAACCACTCTACAGATTTAGGTGAAACTTTTCAGTATTCTATGTGTTATTTTTATGTATAAGCTAACATAAAAGTAACACATAGACTATAATTTATGTAAAGATTTTTTATAATTATCTACAATATAAAAATAATATTTAGTGGTCGAAGACGTGGCAGTATCACCATAGTTTTAACTTAACCTACATAAAGTATAAAATTTGTATCCATTGCAAAATGGCTTATTATTTATTAATTTACTTCCTAAAAGTGGAAAATACCAGAGTTTACTATCAATTTGAGGAAAAATATTTAATATCTGTAGCGTGATTTGTACACTCAATGTAATCATAAAAATAATAATGATTTCGTTATATAGAGCAATCATAATTATTACTATACATAAATAATTATAAAGTAAATTAATCTTATTGATTATTTTACAGCAAAAAAAATATTACAGAACACATAAAAAAGACTACAAAAAAAACGTATTTTCCTACTGTTTTACTTTTGACGCGACATATACAAGATTTTAATAAGGCATGGGGTTTCATCTTAGAAAGATTGCAGTGCTCCTTGCGTCTGTCACTCATTTCAGTGTTTTTCTTTCTTCTAAGAAATTGTACGTTCCAAGGGAGTGTCGTTGTTATGAATATGCTTTTAGATTTAAGTATAAGTATTCTATTATATTGTTATATCGAGTGTTAAACGTAGCTTTATGCGGTTAGGCACTCCGTTCTCTATTTTCCGCCGACTATAGAGACCTTAGACTTTAAATATATCATTGAGGCCAGTCGTGGTGCAGGGGCACAAAGTGTGGCTGTAAAATCGACTGGTGGAGAAGGAGATAAAATATTTATTTAAATTTATAATTCCATTTGTTCACTCTGGTGTCGAGACAAAGCGCGGCGTTAAGTTATGCCACTCAAGCTAGGTTCCCTCTATCTACCCTGCTTTGTTCAAAATACAGCTTGAAGCTGATAAAAAAAAAATGTATTTAATTTTATCGAATGGTAAACGCACCCACAACCATCGCGATTACAGTCACACTCTTGTGACACTGGGCCACGATGGCCTCGTTCAATTTCAATCTATTTTTACAGTGTATTTTAATGACATTTTAAAAGTGTAACTGCTTGTCTGTCGTTTTATTACCTTACAACTAAGTTAAGAGTATTTTTACAGTTGAACAGCAATTAAGTTATATTTTAGAACATCTTGTAGGTAGTAAAATTTTGAAGGAGAGTTATGTGTATGTAAAAATATCCTTATTCTTAAATGTTCCTTAAAGAATTAAAAATAATTAAAATAGATAGCAGGTTCAAATACAGTATTCGGGCGTTTACTTAAAAATTATAGAGATCAGTATTTCGATGTTCAATATCGATATAATGATTTAAGTTATTTAATATAGAAACGAGGCAAAGCGCTTCTTTGAGTTCTGCCAATCAAAACTCGAAGCCTCCAAAATTTGAACGGAGCTGTCATAATGGGATTGGATTGTCTTAACACTAGCTTCTCAGGTTCTCTCTGCCTACCCTGCTATGTGCGAAACACAGCGTGAAATGAAAAAATATTTATTAAAAAACCTTCAATTCGTATTAATAGTTACTGAGATAAACGCTTGAGACCAACTAAAATGCTTCAATATATAATAGAATATTACTATATACAATATTAGCATAAACAAGTATATAGTATAAAATCATTTCAACAATCAATTATCGATACAAATAAGAAAGTCATTTGTATACATACAGAAAAAGGCTTCCAAATCCTACCACAAACTCTCACTAAAGGTCAAACCGAGAAATCGATACGACGCTATAAAGAAGCGTAGGTCGGCACTCGCGGTGAATTAGAATGAACTACGGCTACGTGACGTAAATATTAAATACCTGTATAGTGTACTGGTAGTGGTGAAAAACGGAAACGTTACTGGTACAGGAAGTGTGTATGAAAACAAGTAAAAGAAAAAAGAAAACATGTTATATTGTATTTTAAATATACATAATATACATATTTGTGTTAGGGGGTATGCTGAATCTCTCATATGGCAGGGTAGGCAGAGGGAACCTAGTGTTTAGACATTCGGACCCACGCTACTCCCAATTTTCAAGACAATTGTCTTGTCACCAGAGAGGAAATGATTTCCCCTCGGTGGTGATCAAACCAATGCACTACGATAGACACGTCTAGAAAAAAATGGCCGGAAAGTAGGAAACGGAGTGCTTAACACTATATTCGCTCTGCTATATGCAGAAGCAGAAGCTTCAAAAATTTCTATATGATATTATATATATGTATCTTTTAACCACAAGAAATAACTAATCTAGAGCAATAAAAACCATTTTACATTAGGTAAAATGTTCTGTTTGTTTCTATAAGGTTAACACAGTGGGGTAACAGTGATTTATAATGTTTGGGGTAAAATTTGTTTAAATGTAAAATCTGAAATTACGTTGCATGCAAATGCATGTCTCCCCTGCAGCTTGTCAAATTGGTGCGTATTTATATTTTTGACTTTATAGATCTGAAGACTGCGTTACTTTGATTATCTTTATAAAACTGTTTTTTTTTACTTAGGTAGAGGTAACTTAAGACACTATTCTTTACGTTTCGCCCAGCGTCAAAAAAGCGAGGAAATTAATATATTTCATTCCTTAGAATTAGAATCGAAGCGACAACCGTCGCGTTTATACAGTCTATCAGAGTACGCTTCTGACGCTGCGGTTTTCTTGTAATATATTTTTTTATAATATATTTTAAAGTAATTATTATATTTAATTTTGGAACATAGCACGTATTACAACAGTACCACAGTAGAAATGATTAACGAAAAAACATATGTTAAATATTTTTAAATAACATCTTCAATCATTCCAAATTTTAACTAAAAAAGAACCTGCACTATACTCATATATTTACATTACATTCTCTAAACAACCTAAGGTTAATTTTGTTCAAATTTAAAACTGTTTAATAGTCATTAAAGTGTAACATTTTACGGGCCACGTGAAGTAATAGCTTACGGCTATTTCATAGACGCTTTACGGCATCACTTTTGATGACAAAGACAGGATGATAATGTTTACAAACTTTGTGTCTAGTTGCTTACTATGATTATTATGGTACTGTCGAAAGAGGGTGGTAAATTGTTTTTTTTTACGTTTTTAGGGTTCCGTAAGTCAAATGTTATAAACTGTTTTGATTTCTTAACCTTTGTCTATTTTTCTAAGTGTATTATATGTATAGAAAAACAAAGTAATCCTATGATTCCTTATATACTAATAATAGTAGACATAAACAAGTAGGCAAAAGTTCAGCTTCACGCTGTATCCCGCACACATCAGGGTGGGCAGATGGAACCAAGTGTTAAGACGCTCCATTTCCCAATTAGGTCTTAGTGTTAAGAAATAAAAAAACAACGAGTTTCTAAACATATATTTTTTTTAGCTTCACACTGCATTCTGCTTATAGCAGGAAACATAATATTAAGACCATCGAAAATCTGTTCCTCACCTTCCGACCAATTTCCGAAACATTGTATGTTGAGTGGGGGAACTCAACGCCGTGTTTATTGTTGTCACAAGAGCGAGGAAATGAAAATAATTCATTCCCTATAGTGGAAATTGAACCCCCAACTGTCGGGATTACAGTCAAATTCTGTGCAACTAAGCCACGACGGCCTCTACCAACAATACAACAATAAAATGAAAATTAGTAAAACTAATATAAAGTAAGATTGATAAAAAAATATATAAAACAATATAACCTTGGTCTTTCTATGTCCTTAATTACAACAACTCTATTAGAACACAATCTTAATTATCAATATAATTAAATCGCAAGTATAGAGGAGACAAATATAACATTCCTTTCAGAAGCTTATTGGAATCCATATTAGAGCAAACTGTCAATGAAAGGACTACAAGGAGCTGTCTCGTCTAACTTATAACTAGTTGTTACAAGAAACGATTTTGTATCTAAATGATATAGAAATTAAGTTTAAATTTGATTATCACTATGTAATGACAGGGGAGCGTTAAATTTAAATTGACAAGTGTTGCCAGTACTAAAAGACTGTTTATTTTGTTATGTTTATTTATTGTGTTTTAGTAAAGAAATTATTAAGTAATTTTTGCAAGATTACTTAATAATAATTAAAGGTTTTTAAATAATCTTCATATTATTTACGTTGTGTTTTATTGGATATTATTAATTTTTTTTTTTATACATCTTTTTCAGCTTACGCTATACCCTGCATGAAGCAAAGTAGACAGTTTGCATAAAATAGATCATTCCCCCAACTGGGGATTGAACCCAAAATCTTGCACAATCGGGCACTGTCCAACTTTTAAGTCGAGGCAAGTTTTATTTAAACAAAATTTCTTTCACCAATATTAAATATTTAACCATTACTTTATGATGTCAGTCGTGTGGTGCAGGGGCGCAAATGTGTCACTTAAGTAAGTGAGTGCAATCCCCACTCGAAGAAATAATATATTAATTAAAATTTATATTTCGATTTCTGAGCTCTGGTGTCGAGGCAAAGCACGGCGTTGAGGTTCGTCACTCAACCCACAATGTCTCCAGAATTCCAGGCGGAAAATAAGGAAGCGAGCGTTGTAAACCAAGGTTCCCTCTGCCTAACCTGCTCTGTGCAAGATACAGCGTGAAGTTGATTATTTTAATGATCTTTATATAAATCCCCATCACAATACACCACCAACTACAAAACACTACTATGTATAACACATAAAAACACGATAAAATTTGTACACGAAGATAAATAACCTAATAAAGTTACTCAAACTAAAAACAGATTACGTATCGGTCTTAATTGTATGGAGTAGTGAGTGCAGGTTTAATGAGCTTTAAACTAAAAGCTAAATGATATTAAAAATAGACACCCTCTTTTTGTTTCGTTGGGATTTATTTTAAGGATTGAGTTATTTGAACAATATGTATAATTGTTATATTTATGCGAGAGGCCATTCGTGGCGCAGGGCACAAAGTGTTACTGTAAAGTCGACTAGTTGTGGGTTCGATCCTCAGTCGAGGAAATGAACTATTTATTTACACTAAAATTTTCATTTCTTCGCTCTGGTATCGGGGCAAGACGCGTCACTCAGTCTCGCCACTCAATACCCAATGCCTCCAGAACTCGGGGGAAAGTGGGGAACGGAGTAACTTAACACTAGGTTCCTTCTGCCTACCTTGCTATGTGCGGGATACAGCGTGAAGCTGTTATATTTTTGACGTTTGCTTATTATACATATTTCTTTGTATTTTCTTTTTATTATTGTGAGTTGAGGCGTCTAGTTCCGCCATTCAACACGCAATGCCTCGAGTATTGTGCAGAAAGTTGTTAACAGAAATGTTTTAATGGGAACGGAGTATCTTCACATTAGGTTCCCAGGTTCCTTTTCCCTACCGTGCTATATACTATTGCTTGCGGGATATAGAATGAAGCAAAAAAAAATATTGTATACAAAACATGTAAGAAAGGTAGAGTCAAAACGATAGATAATAAATGTAGACTGATTTATAATAGAACTCCCTTCAGCCAAAAAAACAATTTTAGAGGAGTACAGAAAATATCAGAACTTAAAATTCAAAAATAAATATTTAACACTTTCTATCGTAGGAGCATCTTGCTTAGACTCCTGAGCCTAATAATTTTAAATATACACTGAATTCATTTTTTGTTATTACTAGAGAGAGGAAACGAAAATAAATAATTTTCCCAAATAACAGCCTCAAGGTTATATTAAATAATAATTATAATAAGAAAAATCCCTTTGTTAGACTTGAACCCAGAATCATCGTCAAGAAGTTACATCCTAAACATGTTGGTTAAATTCAAGTGCACACATGGTATGCACTCGAAATTCACTTCAAATATAATTGTAATACTTTCAAATTCAAACATATCATAATGATAATGACTCAATATATAGGTACATCTTGTAAAGTGGTAGAGATAACATGATAGAGATATTTTTATTTATTAAATTAATATAGAGGCCAGTCGTGGCGCAGCGATACAAAGTGTGACTGTAAAATCGACTGGTTGTGGGTCCGATCCTCACTCGAGGAGATGAAATATTTACTTAAATGTAAATTATGATTTCTTCGCTCTGGTGTCGAGGCAAAGCGCGGCGTTTAGTTCTGCCACTCAACACGCAATGCCTCCAGAATCCGGCAGAAAGTGGGGAACGGAGTGTCTTAATATTAGGTTCCCTCTGCCTACCTTGCTGTGTGCAGGATACAACGTGAAGCTGATTTTTTTTTTAAATTAATGTTATTAGGGTAACAGTGTCTAAACAATCGATTGTGTCTGATTTTTTAACTTTGATACACGAGCAAATAATTAAATATTCTATTGTTATATTGTCTGCTGTGACTTACACTTAATCAATATCATCATCGTCATTATCATCATCATCAGCCTGCCCTCGTCCATAGCTGGGCATAAGCCTCTCCAATCTCCGACGCCACCATGGCGAATGCCATCACCTAGCTGGAGGATGTCCTACATTACGCTTGGTGAAGCTAATTAATATATTTATGTATTAATTTGCAATATAAGCCCGATTAATCGGCCTAATTGTTGTGCTTAAGTATCCCGATGAAAGATAACCGAGTGTTTTGTGTATACAGCGTGAAGAAGAGTCCGGATACGTAGTCAATATGTCTACTTTCTATGATTTGTTTTTATTAAAAAATCAGGACTGTATTACAAGTATCTAAAAAAAGACGATAAAAAAGAGGGCCCATAGGTAAAGGTAGTAGATTTTTACTAAAAGCGAACACCTTGTCAACTTCTCAAAGAAATTCAATTTCAATTCAAGGACAGGCCCCGGTTTAAAGTTACCAAAATAATTTTAGATCATAAAATAAAAACAAGGGGCCCTACAAATTCACTCCTTAGTTTCATCTTACAAACAAAACAGACAATTACTGTTGGGGTGACATTATTATTCTCTAGTATCGGATTCCAGTGACATCTCAATTTTATGAAGCGATGTATAATTGGTACTGTAAATGGAGATGCTGTAATGGAAGTAAACAATATATATATTCACTATATATATTTTCTTTCGATGCCAATCTTAAGCAAAATCGTAAAATATATAAGTACTTGAATAAATATTTTAAAATTGAAATATCTATTCACGTACTTATATATCCGTTTCCCTCAATTCGCCAAATTTTCGGGACCGATCATGTTGAGGGGGGAAGCTCAGTCTCACGTTTTAACTACCATAGCGTTGAAAAGATAATAATTCGTTCACCCGAGCGGGAATCGAACTCATTACCTTTACAGTCAGGCGTTGTACCGCTGTAACACACCAAAGTCTCTTAAATTGAGCGGAAACTGGGAAACCGTGTCTAAACTGGTTCCCTTTGCTTACTTTACTAACAGATATGCGGGATATAAAGTGAAACTATAAAAAAGAAACTTATCTTTAAAAACATATTGTCGTATGATTGTTTCCAAATCCCATAAAGCTAACTTTATATATTTTGACTTAAAGTACAGTGAACCACACAAAATTATCTTGCATCATATTATTATGTAGCTGTGCATTTCCTAATAAGTACAAGCAAAAATCACTCAAATGGCTTACAAAATAAAGTTTAAAATAAAACAAAACACGCCATTCTACTAGCTTTGTTTTGCATTTAAATCTAGACCGTGCTGTCTTAAGAATAAGATTGATTTTTCAATCAACAACAAAAAATAATACATAAAGATTATTATTTATAAGTTTTACGATGAAGGGGGCTCTATAAATAGACACCTTGGATTAGGTCGGGATCGAAAGCTGAAGTTCATGGTTGAGATGATATGAAGCTGAAAATATGAGTCTGTATAAATTGGTTATTTCCACCCCAGTGGTACAGTAAAAGAAGAATGGCTTTTTTAGCTTTTTTTGAACTCAATATTTGTATGTAAAATTTGTTTTTTTTTGTAATATCTATAGGATTTATTACTCTCCAGCAGAATAACATTTTTCGTAGATCTCCATATATTTTAATAAAGTGGTTGTGACATGCAGTCGGACATAGACATAATTTTATAAACAATAAATTTTAATAGGATTTTTCTTGCCATTTTGATACTAAACACTAACAATGAAACAAATAGTATGTTTTTCTTGATTTAAATTTAAAGTATTTAATGATATAGCATGTTTTACTATATTATGCGTATATTTACCCACCTTGTGTGATTAAAGAGTTTCCATGGCGGGTAGAAAAGGACTATCCGACCTACTAAATTTAATACTATACTTTGGCTATTACCCATAGAAAAAATAATGTACAAAATCAAAACTCTTTCGTTGCCGAGTGATTGACTGACTAGCAGACAACCTACAGATGAAACTAGAGGGCTTAGAAAGTTGAAACTTGGCATCCAGGTAGATTAGAGAGTGTAGGGGAGCACTAAGGAAGGTATCCTCGAAATCTTACGGTAATGAGAATAAACGAGATAATCCATTTTACGTTAAAGTCTCAATAACAAATTTTAGGGTGACGATTTTTGAGTTATATTTATTTAAATACATACAATATTCACTGTTTTTACATACATATATCAGTTTTCTTACTTATCCTATTCTAGTTTTATTTTGATCAAACCACGTTTTTAAACTAGACAATAGGAATTAATGCGTTACCTTTGCCCTGAATGAGCGAGTAATTACATTTTAATAAATTTCATATATTAATATTTTTTAACACTAGTTTATATAATCGATAGAGGAGCACAGATTACTAATTTTGATATAAATCAACAAATATAGATAAAAAACATAATTAAAAGAAATGATTTCATAGTCTCTCCAAGCATACCAATAGGCAAGGTGAAATATCGTACGCTAGGGAATAGACCCTGGTCTACCACTCTACGTGACTCCATCGACTATGATTTATACCATTCCGTTAACTTACCCCTGTTTAATTTTTCACTTTTATTTACTTATGTTCTTTATCATTTTAATGAATAGACCGCGGCTTCGCCTGCTTTAAATTATTGATATATTTCAATCAATTTATAGAAAAACCTGTCAAAATTTATGTTATATACAACTGTATAACTAGTACTATAGTAGTTATTATAAGGCCTTTCAATAATCGTTTATAGTAATATATTCAGAATCATACAAAAAAAAATTTTGCCCAGGTTGCTTATTCTTGATGTAAGCGAGATAGCGCTCAGTACCATTTAAAAAAGGAAGAGACGAACATTCCGCCGAATTTTCAAGACATTACATATTGAGGAACCATTCTCAATACCGCACTTTGTCTACCAGAGATATAAAAATAAAATTTTTCTAAGTGGGGATTGAACCCTGCGCTTCGACGAGCGACGGCTCTACGACACTGACAGGTACATATATTATTACTTAAAAAAACTCTTAAAAAATATAGAAAATAACCAAAAATTTTAATCTTCCTTTATATACTGGGAACAGTCTAAAAAATACAACAACAAAGTACGATATCAATGTTTTTTAGACCGCAATAATCGTTTCATCCAGGGGAATGTTTTGACGAATTGAATTTGTTTCCACCAGCTGTGAGTTCACACCGATGAGTGACATTATGTCCATTGGTTCGCGCCCCGTTTGGTCCTCTTAAATGAAATTATTACAAATTCAAACGTAAATTTGGTTTGGGCTGTATAGTAAATACCTATTGTGTTGGTTACAGCTTCGATTCTTAGAAGCTTATTTTTTAATTGATCAATTGGGTATTAGGCTAATCGTGGCGCAGGGGTTTGGCTTGCGACTGTAAAGGTTATAGATTATTTGATTTCTACTTGAGAAAATAAAATTTTTATATTTTCAAAGCGCGGCGTTAAGTGCCTCCAGAGCGAAAACGGAAGTGTTTTAATTTGAACGGAGATTTTAACACTAGGTTTCCAAATTTCCTGTGCCTACCATGGTAGGCACCGTATGTGGACAATCCAAATTTAATATTAAACGTATAAAAATTTTCCACATAAAAATCACTATAAGAAAGCTGCAAATATATATTAGAAACTGAACCAAATTCAATCTATCAAATAAAAAATTGTGCAGTATAAGCGAGTACAGAAGCATGCGGGCAAATTTGCTTCACGCACACAGCATAGTAGTCAGAAAGAACCTAGTATTAAAACACTTCGTTAACCACTTTCCGCAAAATTGTTCGAGGCATTGCGTATTGAGTGGCGGAAGTCAACGCGGTGCATGTATCTTGGTGCCAGAGCGAAGAAATGAGAATATTAATAAATAATAATTCATTTCCCCGAGTGGGGATCGAACTCACAACCTGCGTGTGGCCCTCCATCACGCCGGTCTCTATACGGAAAGTAAATTTAATTAAACCCAAACAAAGTCACGTTACAACACTAGTGAGTTACAAATTAACCAACATTAATTGGTTGAGACAAGATCTACATATTAACTTAGTAACTAAACTGCCTGTAAATCGATTTTATAGTGTCATTAAGTAATATAACCATTCGATTATCTTACATCGATATCGCGTATTACCCGATTATGCGCTGTATATGTGTAATAGCTTAATTAAAATAAGGCAATTTATACGTTTGTATCGATTTACGACATTTTATAATTATTATGGTTTCATTTGTTTCGATAATATGCAATTTGATATAAGAGAATGTTGTGAGAAGCGTTTTTTTTTGTTATGCAATACTGTATTGCGGCATAGGTAAGAAATGCAAATATTTATTTAGCTTCACGCTGTATCCCCAGAATTCTATAATATTGAGTGGCGGAGCTGAACGCCGCGCTTTGCTTCGACAACAGAGCGAAGACCTGAAAAATATTTATTAAATAATTTATTTCCTTGAGCGGGAATCGATGACACTTTAAGCCATGCGATACAACTTGCCTCTATTGTATTGATTAATTATAAGCAAATTGTTTTAGATTTTTTGAGTAATCCTAGTAAAATGTGATATGTGTGCAATTGTTATAGATATATAAATATCTCTAAGAGGAAGTTCTATATTTACAATAAAGACATTTTCAGTTTAATAAGACACATTGCGGCGTTAGGTTCCGCACTCTAATAAGCGATATCACTATAACCTAATCTAACTACCTAGCAAAAGATGGAAAGAGCTAAGACTGTTCAATCTCTTCAGGATATCTCATTCAGATAATTAACGAAGTTTGGTTAGATTTTCAAATTTACGGCGCCGGTAATCGGTGTGTCATTTGAGTGCGATAACCGCTCTCGATTGGTAGATTGGCCGTAACTGTTAGAAATTCAAAGTTAAGGATTTACGGTCCTATCGTTACTTATATAGGTACCCGTAGGTACATCTGACCCAATTTGTTGGGGTCCTGTTGCGAAATAGATTTTTTTTTTCATCTATTTTCACGTCTTTTTTGTTAAGTGTTTCTTTATTAAGGTCGTTTCGAGTACTATTCTTGTAGGAGTTGATTTGATTTCTTTTGTTATAGGGTATTAATTTAAGCTCTTACTAAATAATATATAAATGTTGACTTTTATATTTATCCTTTCAAAAAAAAGTGATTATATATACAATATACTCTTATTATAATAATAACAACGGGTCTCAATGCAAAGGTCGTGAATTCGAATTCCACTCAACATAATATTTATAGCATTGACGCTGCAACCGCATTGTTTTTTTTTTCTTAAATCATTGGTGATAGATACATTTGGTCTAATTCATTGGTGATATATGAGGTGAGGTGAGAGTTTCGTCAACCAGAACTGAGTATTATTAATCTAAATTATTAAGTATTCGGTACTCCCTATTTACTCTACGGAATGCAAAAAAAAAAACAAAAACATTAAATGATATAAAAACTGTATTGCTTTCTAGTCAATAAAATTACATTTAAGTAGCAAATAAAATTTAGATTTCAAACGACATCACAACAATCAAATGTGTTCTGGTCGGTACAGTTTAGCAAATTATATATACCTACATATATCTAAGCAAACATCCATAAGACCCTAATATATATTAAACCTGAAACAATATAATCAAATTAGTAATCATCCTGGTAAGTAATATTACCCGGTAATCACCAAATTTACCTGGTAATCTCACGCTGTGCAGCATGCAGCTTGGTCGCGAGCCTGGACGCGTCAGCCTCGGCTGCGCGCGCCCTAGCCTCCCAGTCGCCGCGCGCGCGCCGCTCGCGTTCAGCGTCATTGCGAGCTGCACCCTCGCGCTGGGGAAGAGAAAAATATATATTATTAATATGTTCTGTTTATATATTATTTATTTATTATTATCACGAAGTATCCCGCATATAGCGGTAAGTAGAGAGAACCTAGTGTTAAGACATTGCGTAGTGACTGGTTGAACTTAGCGTCGCGATTGTCTCATTACCTTACCTGAGCAAAGAAATGAAAATATTCAACATTTCATTCCACTGAGTAGGAATCGAACGTACGACCGCCTCGTTACAGTTCGCACGCTTATGCCACTACATCATGATGGGCTTAGGATAAACACTTTTTTACTATAAAAAGATTAAAAATTATTTTGAATATCATGCCTTGAGCGTAGCTGAGATATAAATATGACAAATGGCGATGCCATTTCACATTTATCGATTGGCAGATTCTATTTAGTAGTGTTAATTTAAAAAGTATTAATTAATATAGTAATTTAAGACAATAACAATAAATTGATAATCTTTTAATTAAGTTCTTTCACTCAACCTGCCACTCAACACGCAATGCCTCTAGAATTCGGCAGAAAGTGGGGTACGGAGTGTCTTAACACTAGGTTCCCTCTGCCT
>DWAO01001805.1:0-17664 GCA_018230605.1 Heliconius congener
TACGACACCACCAGTACCAGGATGATCCTATTCTAGGCCGGAATCACACGGCATAAAATCTTATATCATAATATATCTTTAAGACATTCTGTTCCCCACTTTTCGCTTAATTTATCAAGTCATTCGGTATTAAATGGTACAAGTTAACGCTGCGCTGTGTGTTCCAGAATGGGCTAACTTAAAATATAATAATTCCCTAAGTGAGGATTGAATGTACAACCACCACGTTTACAGTCAGACACTGTGCCACTGCGCCACGGCGCCCTCTATTTAGCCTAATTGATACCAATTAATTTGAAATGTTTACTTAGTTTTTAATTCGTTAGTAATGTTTGCGGTTAGTGCCGTCACCGTCGCGCCTGGAATTAGAATTAATCAAATTAGGATATTTTTTAGTGGTGTTACATTTTATATCGTCGAAAAAGACCTTGAATGGATGTTTTTGCACTAGAATTTTGTTCAAAAGGTGCATAATGTTATTTGTAATAGTATGTGTAATCCTTTTTTCTTTAATAACATGTGGTCTTTTCAAGCAGCAGGTTGTGGTTGTGTGGCTTGGTTGTGGGTTCGATTCCAATTCGAGGGAATGAATTATTCTAGCCTTAGGAAGCAGCAACTTTAGCAACTGCTAGAGGATACAATGTATGTATGGAAAATGTATTTTTACAAAATAAATAGAAAACCTTAAACTGGCTGTTACAGAGCAGAGCGAGGAGAACACGAGCAACTTAATAACGATGCATCGATACCTGAAATATTAGTCGAGTTCGGAAGTGCAAACTACAGCACTAACCCGAGGCAGAGTTGGTAAACTTTGCAGTCTTACTTATTGCCTGTCAAAAACGCTGGATAGACTCACCTGAGAATATTACGGATTTAAAAAGTTTCTCGTGATATTATGAGGCAATTGTGGAGAAGTGGAACGCTATCGGAGTCATTTACACGTAGGCTCTGAATTCAAATACTTTTACGAATAAAAAAACGTTATAATTTCTCTGAAATATTTAAGCCAAATAAAATCTATGTGATAATTGGATTGTAACATTGACATTGACATTGATTTAAACAATTCTTGAGTTTCTACGCCGCTCATCTTAAGATAACTATCTTCGGAGCTGGAGGTGGACTTTAACTATTTTACTATTTCAATTAGGAAAAAACATTCCATACTCTTTTATTAACAAAGGAATACTTCAATAAGTGACATAATTTGTAGCAGTTCAAGCCCGTTTGACCGTACCTAATCCGAATATGAACTCACGAACTCAGAAGAAAGGAGCAAAATGTTGTTGTTCCCGTCACAAACTCACTGTCTTAAATTAAAAATCTCCATTAATATCTAAAGTCCATCTATTAGTCAAGTCAAATCCTATGCAAATCGTCTCTTAATTACAAATTTCCTTTTGTTAATTAGCGTAAAGGCGTTGTTACTTTTAAAAATTTACTTCACACTGTCGGGGAGGTGAATTTCGTACGAAAAATTTGCATAAAAAATGTATGTCACTCCGTCTGCCTGTCCCACTCTCGTTCTTTCAATTAGAATTATTAGTTAATAAGTTCTCCCGAAAGAGGCTGAATGCAGGGAAAGTGTATCTAATTAGCTAAAATTTTTGTATTATAAAGCCTCTAGATTTTTTTTTAAACCAACAGCGTAAAGTCGCTTTAATTAACTACACGCAACGGTTCTGGGTTTGTTTTTTACTCAAGGTAAAAAATATTGCAAATAAAGTAAGGCTTTCCCGCTGCGCTGTAAGCGTGATGGTTATCGATTCGAATTCCACTAAGCAAAGAATTTGGTAAAAGATAGAGGACAGCGTTGAGTTCCGCCAATCAATATAATCTGATATATATATGATAGATATAAGTTTAAAAAAAGTAATTATGACGTAATTACATTATAAGTTAAGCCAACAAAAAAATAATAATGTATTTTATATTTCCCATCTTACAACTAAACAAGCAAACAGTAGTCTCGCAGTGCATCCTTGTAGCAAACCGGAAGTGACGCATAATCACGAGACCGTTTTATAAGTTATTATAAAAAGCCGCGTTGCAGCTCTTAATGTGCATAATTCCTTTCACATATACAAATGTAAATATTGGAATAATTATAATGAAAAGACAAAAAATAAATAATTTCTTTATATTATGATATTGCGTAAGTACTTAATTGTTGCCATCGTGGCGCAGGGGCACAGCGACTGATTCTAAACGCAGTGGTTGTGAGTTCAACTGTCACTAGGGAGAGTAAACTATTGTCATACTACATATGAAAATGAAAATAATGTGACCTGGTCGGTTTCCAGGAGGCGCGGGTTCGAGTCCCGCTACGTTCAAATTTTTATACGTTTTCTAAATAAGTATTAATGTGACCCGAGTTCCACCACTCAACTTGCCAACGGGCAGAAAATGGATGGAAGATTTCAATGCCTACTATGGTTTATATTAAATAAATCAAGAAGTAAATTTTTTATTGATCACTACGAACACGTTGATTGTGATATCGATCTCCATCTGATAAAAGCGAGCGGTGTTAATCTTAACACGTGGCTTTCTGATGTGTTTATTTCAAAGGAATGCTTGTATTCCTTCATCATTGCAGAAGTCTATACAAAATACAAAATTTCAAATAAAGTAGTCTAAACAACTCTACTTACATAGCATACGTGCCTCCCGATACAAGGATACGAGTATGAAATCCAAAATAGGATACATCAGCATTAGAAAGAGATACTTTTACATCAGTCTAACGAAAGAACTTCCAATTTATATTGCAAAACGGTCCCGTACATACAAAATCTACATTATTTATTGAAACTTGTCTGAGCGTATGCAGTGCGTGATCTGGTATACAAAGTGGATACATGCTTAACAAAGTAGACGGTTACAGGTAGTTTTGTTTTTTTATATGGTACTAACAATGCTTATGTTAATATTTATATTCAATTTATAGACAACGTAGCGCAGTGGGCCAGCGTTTACCTGACAACGCGATGGTCGTTGATTCAATCGCCGCTCTTTCTGGCAAGATAAGCCGCGATGCGCGGTGAATTTCCATATTCAATGTGTATTGACAATAGGATCTCCCTGTCTACCTTGCTATATGGCAATACAGCATGAAGCTAAAAAAAAATTAACGCCTTTTACATAAAAATATTAAGCACTATACGAGTATTTTTACTACTACAAAAGCTGCAAAATTAGATATTTACCATATTGAACTGATAATATTAGAAGTCAATGTCAAAGTCCTATTCTCCCTTCCTTAATATTAAAAAAAACACTTAAAAAAACGATAAAACATTCCTCACCTGTGTAAAGTAGACACAACTATTTATTTTGGCTGTATGCATCGACATTATCGACATTGTAACTCGACAGTCGACGCACGTGCTCGAGTTTACACTGTCTCGCCTAAAGTATTCTATTCATAGTTAGAGGCAACTCTATTCAAAAGTAGTTATCGCTACCTTATCTGGTCGTACGCGAGTTTTACTTGTGTGTACATTTGAAATTTGCACGTGGACGGTTTTTAAGAATATATTTTTGTTGAGAATGCATTTTCCATGTTCGATTATTTTTTTCTTTTGTTCATATAATGGTTTTAATTAATAGTAAATAGTATTATGTTGGAGGCCTTAGTGGGACCGTGGCACAGCATTTGACTGTAAACGCAACGATTGTATGTTCAATACCCTCTGGAATTATTTCTAATCTATATAAAAATAGGTCATTTTCGAAGAAAACGAAAGATAAAGTGTAGCATGAAGCTCCCCCAAGCCCTTTTCTGATTTATAACTCTTCACCGGATTCTGGAAGCATAGCGTAATGAGTGAAGCAAGAAAATGAAAACAATAAATACTTCATTTCTTCGAGTTCCCACTCGAACCCATAACCTTTCGCATTTATCGTCTAACGCTTGTACCTCTGAGCCACGACTGGCCTCAAAAAAACTGTATTTGTAAAAACATTTTAATCCAAGCAATGTTAAGCGGCTTAAACGTACGAGTATAAACAACTGGTCTTGAATACTTAAGCGCGCTAGACGCCGCAACCCGCATTCGTGCATTGCAACTTTTATTGGAAAACTTAGCCGAATTTACATCTCCCGCACATTATTAAAAACCCTTGTAGAACTACTACTACTCCTACTACCACTACTACTACTACTACAACTAGGTACCAGTAGTGGTAGAAGTTAAAATGCCCAACTTCTAGACCAAATTTATAACCATGAAGTGAAGACTAATTTTTATTGTTACACTGTAAAAGTTATAATAGGATATTTTGCCGTTAGGTTAAAAGTTGCACGTTATAGTACTCCTTTATAGTAAGCGGTTTAAATATTTCACTTTTGGCTAGCTTTCGCCAACTGTTTTTGTTGGACTTTTTAAAGTTAATTGTTGTTAGAGGTAATTGGATTTTGTTTTTTGTTAACTGGTTTAAGTGCATAAGTTATTGCTTTGTTTCTAAGGTAATAATGGTGGGGTAAGTGTAGTTTTACAAATTATATAAATAGATACAGATAAGACGGTATATAATTGTATACATGGGTCATGGATGGTCGTAGATTCAATTTCCACGGGGCAATGATTATATTTATTAAAATATCATCTCACTCAGAGTGGAAAGGGGATGTCTGTAGTTTTAATTTCCATTAGAGGAAATAAGTTATTTTCACATTCGCGCATTGGTAACAAAACAAAGTGCGACGTTGAGTTCCGCCACTCGATACGCACTTCTCACCTCTGAGTACACCAGGTCCCTATTCCAGGGGGTATGCGGCGAAAAGCGCAAATTTTAATACATAATATGAACATTTATAATAACTTTCATGCGCCAAAAGTATATATAATCTTAAAACACCCCGCACGATCGCGTCCTAAATCTGAGTATACAATAACTAATAATACAGCGCTGCTAATACCAATTCATTGTTTTGCCAATGAAGACGCATCGCGCCGCGCTCCAGCGCTTGACACGGGTAAACCCTTTTTCTTCATAAGGCGAACACTTAGAGTAATATTTCATATTTAAAAGCAATATCATATGTTTTCTTTAGGGTTTTTGGGTTCGTGTTTTTTTGCTATTTGCAATTCGTGGCGCAATCTGCTTTTTGATATTATGTTTGTGGTATTGTAGGTATCTTAGGTATTGATAAAACTGGGTGTGCTGTTGGGTTCTGGAAATCGATATGCAATATTTAGAAGTTAGGCGGAAAATAGTAAAAAAAATGATTAAGCTGCATGATCTCTCAATTAACCTGAGAAAACAACATGAAACATTCAAGAACAGTTTTTAATATTGGCTGTGATAGTGATTCGCCACTACATTATTTCTGTATATTGGAATACAAGTGTCGCTGACCGTAACTTTGTTAGCGTAAAATATAAAACGTAAAATCTCGTGTTTTCTCATTCTCATACTCAAGTCTATTCGAGTTCATAAACTTCAGCGAAATAGTATTTTTTAATGTTCAATAAAAACATAAGAATTTTGCTTATTATTTTTTTCCTAACTTCGTTTTCTATTACAGAATGAAAACTCTAGTTTAGTCAGACTTTTATATTAATAAAAATATTATTATTGAAAGTCAACATTATTGAGTGTATATACATTATCCGTAGAATAAAAATATTTTTATTTGGATCTATATAAGACTATGGTCTTATGCTCATTGTAGGTAATACAATGATTACCTACAATGAGCGACGGTAGTAAGATTGGTTCCCACTCGGTGGAATGATTATATTTAAATTATTTTCATGTGCTCGCTGTAGTAAATAAAGTGTGGTTTTGAATTCCACCACGCAATGTTGGAATGGAATTCGAACAGAACTAGAGAATAGAGTGTCTTAACACTAAGTTTCCTCTGTCCACTCTGCTGGGGAAAAGAAGCACAAGAATCAATAATTGCAATAATAATAGATTTTTTAATATATACCGAATGTGAAAGTGATATACTGAATGTAAAAAGATAGAGATCAAGGCTTGAGATTATCTTTATTAACAACATTTTTGAGTAACAATTGTAACTAATCAATGTGAATTATCAGTTGAATTTCAGTTAATCGATAATACTGTAGACATAGATGTGGGACGGAATATCGTTTATTGTTACGACACGATTTTAATTTAAATTAAATTGTTTTATGGAGAAAATTGTAGGCAATATTATTATCTGTATTGTGAAGAATTCGAAGTGAGTTCATATCTAAATTAGGGGAAAGTATAGTATATTTAACAAATACATATTTTGCTACGACAAATGCGTAATATGAGCGTGCAATATTTCTTAAAGCCTTTTAACCCTAAAGGTAAAAAAACTAGTTTATTTAATTTTATTGGATTTTTTCAGAAAATGGATAATTCACGGACTCTATCACTGTATAGTAGTTTTATCGAGGTATCTGCTATCCCAAGCTCTGTAATTTGCATCTTATAGAAGTAAAATACTGCTTTTGATACTTATAAAGCTAAAAGTTTGTCTCATTGAACGCGTCCCAATCCCAAGACTTAAAAAAAAACAAAAACAATATCAGGGTTACCATTTAGCATGTTCATATAATTCTTAGATATTTCTATTTCTATTTACATTTGACCACACCGACGACGAAACAGACAAAAACGAGATGTTTAGATATAAAAGTATAGATATAACACACACAGAATAATTAAAATTAGCCAACACTAATTTCAGTCGATACTACATCAAACAGCCACTGCGCCGCGTTATCACTGATCGCACAGTATAAATCACGTTATCAGTACTGCGGTCTGGAATCGCGAATATCTGGCGAGTGGATCAATGGAACGCATTGTACTCGCCGTTCCTCCACTTAATTAAACTTAGGTATTTATAAACGGACAAAATATGTCGACTCGGCATTGTTCATAGATTACTACTGCTTATTTGTTGTTAGCAGTTCATTATGGACGGAGTTAGTTCAAATAGAAGATGACCGTCGTGGCACAGTGACAGCTGATATTATACGTCAAAGTTATGGGTACGAATCCCATTTGGGGCATTGATTATGTTAAATTATGACCATCTCCCGAATGGAGATTTTTCGCCGTTCTGGTAAATAAGGTGGCGTGTTATTTATTTAACATAATTTAATTATATTCTGTGATGGCAACAAATAAATTGAAATAATTAAAACACAATAATTTATCCGAATAGTCTCAAAATCAAATCCAAAGATGTCTTGTTTACAGTCACTGCCCCACAGGGCCATGACGGATGTCAATAAAAAAATCCAAAATAAAAATCCATTTTTTTAAATAAATAATGCAAAATATTAGGATTCATATAAGTTGTTGTTTGTAGCTCCCCCGCTGTCCCCCATGGTCCCACCACTGTCTATGCATAATTTAATGTTAGGTTGGGGCCACGAGATTTTTTATTAAAATATGTATAGACATAAGGAATTTATGTACCACCATGTTTATTGCAAAAGTTTACAGCCGGTAACTCTTTGCGGCGTCCATCCTTTACCTGCCATTGGAAAACAAATAACGTTCTTACTTGATTTTGTTCGTAGATCAATGTGAGTAGATCGAGAAATTTTATTTGTTTATTTTGTTTCGGAATTTGTTGAATAGGAAAGTTGATTTTTTTAATATATCTTTTGTGTTTTTCTCTTTATATGTTTTGTTTATTATGTAAAAAATAATAATGGGGAATGGACTGTCTTAAAACTAGATTCCTTTTGCCTATCCTGCTATATGAGGGATACAGGGTGAAGCATAAAAAAAAGAACATTACATGCCGTCGTCGCACAGTGGCGTATTTACACTGCAAGACGTAACAGTGCAAGAAAATAGGCTTTGAGTTCCACCAATCCGAACGCAATGCAAATTTTCGAGAGAAAATTGCGCGTAAAGCAGGGAGTGCGTATACAAGCTCAATTACTAAAATACTTCAGCATCCATTTTTTTGAAACTGACAACAATTGCTTCACAAATGTAATATGATAAAAATGATAAAACCTGGACATTGTGACGTAATGGATCTGTTCCATTACCGTACTATGAAGTAATAAAATTAACGTGGATTTGATCCTCACACCTTGGAACCTCGGAGGAATTATTTAGTTTCCCACTCTACACCACCATAGTGAAAAACGACGTGAGGCTGAAAAATATATATATATTGAATGGTGATCAAATTCAACACATTCTGTCTAAACTGTTTGTGAAGAACGAGCCCACGGGCACTCTGAACTCATCGGTTGAGCCATACTAGCGTCAAAAATATTCATTATACTTTTTGTGTTATAATGAAATTGATAAGAAAATAACAAAGGACCTTAACTCATTTACATTTTCCACGCTGTTGTCCAAATCACGCCAATCCGATTCGCATTGAGGCGAAGGGAGGGGAACAAATAATAACCAAATAATATTAGCTACACAGCGGCGTCTGAATGTAAACGCGACGATTGTGAGTTTGATTCCCAATTGAGAGTATGAGTTATTTTCATTTCCTCGATCTGGTAATAAAAGATTAAAATAAATGGTAAGTCAAAACGCACGTTAGGTTACGTTACTCAACACATCGTGAATCGAAATCGGGCTAAAAATAGAGAACGGAGTGTTAATACACTAGGACTCTTTGCCTGCTGTCTGCCTTAAATATTTTTCAATTGTTTCAGTCCTTTCACGTTAGAACCACGAAACGTTAAACATTTTCATTTCTTACGATTTATTTCCGTAGTACATCTTATACAAGCTCAAGCGTGAGTGCTGAAATTGAAATGCATAATTTAATAATTGTAATTATTTGCTGCTCTCTACGTTTAAGCGTTCCTCAAATATTTCCAATATTATGTAATTTTTCTATCGATTCCCACAAGGGAACTTTCCTAAGGCGAGGAAATGAAGTTTTTTTTTTAGCTTCCCATACTGTAGCCTATTTATTCCGCATTTGACAGGATAGGCAGAGGGCGTCCGTTCCGCGATTTCCGGTCATATCAATAAATACTAATTTATTTATCCAAATGTAAATCGCTGCCTACTCTACCAGAACGACTTCAAAATATTCGATTTTAAGTATATATTCAGATTAAGGATCACCCTCCACGTGATCAGAAAGCTTATCAGCGCGGATAGATACATATACCTATCTCACACACGTTGTGTGTAGGCGTGACGAATGTGCCCTAAAATATGACACTTGAAACCGGATGGTCTTCCTTATCTCGTATTATATATCAGATGGATATCGGGTAACTGCGCGTGAAATTTTACAAGTGTCGACGGGCTCAGACCATCCGCCTCTAGAGTACACCGCTGAATGCTAACAAACTAAAAATATAGAAATTTGAACCCAAAATATTAAATACTTAAGGTCTAAATTTAAGTTCTATTATTAAAAAAGTTTTGTAAATAGTTTTTCATTGTAAATTCAACCATAAAATAAAAGGAGTAAAGTAGATTCTTATATATTCGCTCGCATCGATGCTTTCCAATTTGTGTGGAATGGACGGTCATATTATGAATTTTCTTTACTGACCATACTTGATCTCTCTAAATTGTTCTTTGTAAAAATTCAACGGCTTATAGATGGTTTGTATAAAATTTTCTTGTGTGTCTTTTTTCAGCTTCACGTTGAATCCCACGTGTACTAGAGTAGGGAGGGAATCTAGTGTTGACACTCCGTTCCCTACTTTCCGCCGAGGAGTGGTGAAATTCAACGTCGCGCTTTTTGCCTTGCTACCAGAACGGAGAAATGAAAATAATAATAAAAATTATCTTACTATGTATAATTCATTCCTCCGAGTGGGAATCGAACCCACAACCGTTACGTTACAATCACACGCTTATGCCCCTCGCCATAATCTATTCTTCTGTTATAGTAATAATCTTTAATGTTTTTGCGTAGTTTGAGCCAAGTCCTTTTCTGATTTATAGTTGTATAACACACTCTGTTCCCCGCCTTAAGCCGGAACACGTAAATTTTGTTTGCGTGAACTGTAAAACGTAAAACTCTTTTTTTTTTGTTCCCGTAGAAATTACAAAAAACATCTCCGAAGACTTAAGAATTGTACTCCCTAAAGATGCATGTCAAAGTTCGACTTAATTTTTCAATGGGTTTGGTTGGTTTTTCAGTAACTTTTAAGACATAATTTCTTATTCTTCTTTCTTATTATATTATCTTTGTCTCCTTTTTACCTCAAGAAAGTGTGGGAAATAGATTGAGCGAACGAGAAATTTTATATTAGAAAAAGTTATAAGCCATTGAGTCGAGGCGCAGTGGGACAACGTCAGCGTATTAACACGATGGTTGTAGGTTCGATCTCTACTCGGATATATGGAATATTACTCTGAAAAGAAAAAAGAATGACGTTGAGTTTCACCACTTCGCCAATTCTATGTCTCGAATTCTCTGCCAAACGCGGACCAAATGTTTTGGGCATAAATTACTGGTGATCGGCATATATTTTAATCTGTTCAACAACATCAGGAAGCTTTTTAAAATAAAATAGTGCTTCAATTTTAAACCCAGCTCGAGGCATATTAAGTTTGAAAATCGATGATGAGATAAAGAGTAAAGGCACTTTAGCATCATGAATTTGAAGTTCTTATAGTTTTAAATTCCAATTTTCTATGTAAAAGATTTGAAAGTAGGCTTAATTTATAATATTAAACGTAGCGGTTAAATGTAACGTACATTTATTCGTTTTTATTTAATAATTCCATGAAATACTTTCATTTTCACCTCCACTCAACACGCAATATCTTAAATAAATGGACGGAAAATAGAGATCGAAGTGTCTAACTCTAGGTTCCTACTTAACTATATTCCATGTACTGCGTGAGCTTTTATTATTATTACATTGGACAGACTGAGATTATATCTACATAACCATATTATACATAACAAAATTCATAATATTTTAATTTTCCTCGTTTTGGTAGCGAGGCGAAGCGTGGCGTCGAAATCCGCCCTATTGTGTGCTTGTTATAGTGGGTATAGTGTGAAGCTTAAAAAATAAATGAATAGAATGTAACAGTAAATGTTAATAAGTATTTACTAATTAGAACTTTAGTTCTGGAAATTAAAACTTATTCGTTATTTTTTAAATGATTTTAACCGATTAATCGCGCATACTTGAGATTACACATTTTTAGAAGTGTCTACCCGTGACCACGGACTACTGCAAAGTGTTCGAAATGTCGGGTTTCCAAAAATGTATAATCTTAAATATACGTGATTAATCCGGTTAAAATAGTTTCATTTAAAATGTATAACAATCGTGAAAATCAAAGAGCTTATTGTTCGTTATTTATATGTCATACGCTCGGATCATAGCACTCCTACCTATAATTAATTAGAGTTTGACATAACAATAAAACAGTTAGTAGCGCGCTGCAGTCAGAACTATTCGCAGAGGAGGTCTGCGGTAGCTCCTGTCAATTAAACTTGTACTGGAGATGCGGTCTTGCTTTCGATGTCTGTGCCAAATTTACTGCGGAACTGGACGACTTATAGCTGTTCAAAGCCTATGCTAGTATTTTTGTGGTGAATTACATATTTTATGTCAGTCGTGGCGCAGGGGTGGCGACTAGTAGTGAGTTCGATCCCCACTCGAGAAAATTAAATATTTATTCAAATTTATATATTCATTTATTCGCTGTGATGTCGAGGCACAGTGTGGCGTTAATTTCCATTTCCACTCAATACGCAATGCCTCCAAAATTGCGCGGAAAGTGCGAAATGCAGTGTCTTAACACTAGGTTTACTCTGCCGATCGTGCGGGATTCAGCGTTAAGCCGATAAAATATGTATATATATATATTTTATTTGTATCTTCACACAATTTTCTTATTTACTATACTATTACTACCAAAGTAAACAGGAACTAAGTACAGCTTAGTGTTTTTTTTATTTAAAATCTGGTAACGTTTTCTATATTGTTAATTTTTATTTTATAACACTGAACAATTTTAAATATTCACTCTAAAACTTAGGCTAAGTCCTTAACGTAATTGCGATACCGAGTTGTTTTCTTATAAAATAAAATTTTCTTATATATAAAAATATCTAAGGAGATTTTCTTACTTTATATATAGTAACTTTATAGGGTTATTTATACAAATATACTTTTCTTAATTACAAAAGTGACAAACTTAATCATTGAAGCAATTGAGAAATTGTGATTCCATAAGTGGAATCCACCGGCAATTTTTTTATTACACCAAAGAAATAACAAAAATATTGTCTTTTGCCGGAGTGGGAATCAACCCATAATAATATATGTATGTGAATATACCGACATACACTGTCCCACTGCACCCACATGACGTGAGTTACAACAATACAAAATATCAAATATTCGTGAGTTTATAATACCCTCGTGTGAAATTGCGTTCGCTTTCCGCATAATATTGTTTATGACACTGTCTGACAGTTTTATGCGTTGTTTTCAAGAATACATTATGTTAGATGATTTTTTTTTAAACATGAATCAATTCTAAATTTTGATTGTTAACGCCCTAGTGGCGTAGTTGACTGAATGCTACAGAAAATTTAAATCAATATTTTTTTATCTGTTTAAAAAAAAACTAATTTGAGCACAATACAAACGACACTAAAAACTTGTAATTTATTTAATTTCAATTTGAAAACGTATATATTTATTAAGAAAATGTCACAGTATTACTTTTTAATTTTAGGGAAAATAGAGAACGATGTAAATAATCAGTATTTTACTAAGATTATTTGCAGCTCTCACGCAAAATGTCGATAAGTATTAAAAATACTTTGTTTTTGAAAACGTATAAGAATGTTAAAGTAACGGGGCCCAAACCACTATCTAAAGGTACTCAGAAGTATTACATGTAGAACGTAATACTTGATAATATTAAAATTATCATTTTTTTTAAAACATTCATAGTATCAAGTAAACTAAAAAAAACAAAATAAAAATGATCAGTGAACACAACAACAGTATCTGGTAGATAGAAGAATTCTAAAATTGGTTAACACACGCAACGCAGCCACCAGAACACGATACGATACGATACGATACGACAAAACAAACAATTGGGGGACCTCTCAAGAAATTCATCACGAAATTTCTTTATTGGTAAAAGCAAATTGAGTTGAGCATTAATTCCAACTTGTTATCGAGGTTACAATTTCCGAAGTGTCAAATATTAGTTTACCTAATGGGAGGAAATTTAATTTGAATCAAGAATTAGGTGAAGATAAAATAGGGATCGTCTCCTCTCGGTTCGCGTTAGGCTTTTATAATATAAATATTTGAGATACTTAGCTCCACACAAACAAACGTGAAGACGTGAAGTTGGTAACGCGCCAAGACCTGATGGAACTGGCGATATTTAAAAGGTTATGGAGTTTGATTAAGATTTATGCAATTATTTTAATTAATTTATTGATTTATTTTTACGAATCTGCTTGTTGGAGACAATATTCTAAGAACCTATTATATTTTTACAAAATTATTTTTTTAGAAATATTTAAAAGAAATATAATTTCTGTATCAAAATTTAATTTATCCAAAGCTAGCACAAGCTAGAGGACAACAATAGTCACCCAATTTGAACTACCAATACAGTCGATACAAATATGTTGATAATAATTAACCAATCTGCAAACGTTTTGTATTTATATATTCGAGGGATCGATATCGTTATTTTACATTGATATCTGATTCGTCTTATCTATAGGGAAGATTCCCATCGGCCAGAATGATCTATACCAACCATCAGTGATAATGATTGACAAAGCATTTTGCAATTAGTTTTGTGGACATTATTATTCATGTGGTTATCTGTTGTCATTGTATACTGTCGTCCTATTTCCGATTTTAGTTCAGAAGATTTTAATCTATAAAATACATAATGCACGTGGGGTGATTTACTCGTGGTGATTTTCGTAAAGTTGTTTTGAGAAAAGCTATGTGGTTATTGTTGTAAGTTCTAATTTTACACAAAGAAATGTAAGTTGTGCGTGTGCATCTATATGTATAAGTGTGTGTGTGTGTGTGTTTGTGTACATGCGTGTGTTTGTCAGTATGTGTGCGTGTGTAAGTGCAAGCGCGTGTACGCATGTGTGTGCTTACAGTGCAGATAATTTAGCTAGAGTGTAATTTACTAATGTACCTTATATGGGAACGTATCCGTACATTTGAACCAATTCAGTTTTAAACAAATACCCGAAGAGTTCTGCTATATTGAATTATTGGCTAGCCATCATTTAAAAAACTAATATATCAAATACGAAATGAAAAATATGAAGTAACTCAATATTGCAAGAAAGGGGACACTGTCGCATCGCGTCGTTTGAAATAATTAAAAATAGATCTTCGATAGGGCAAGCTTTTACCAAGTGGCCATTTTCGCTCACTGACAGACGTTATCGGTTCTCCTGAATCAATGGGCTTTAATTGATTTCCTTCGCAGGCTCCTTTGTCTTTTTCTAATCGAAATTCAGTTCCAGTGCGGCGCTAACGAATTTTCTCAAAAGAATATCCGATAAAACTGAAAGAATAAATAGCCTTTAAATGGCCGCGAACGGGAAGCTTTATAATTATTTATGGAGGCTTACACGAGCTCTGATAAAAACATTTCCACCACTATTTCAAATGATTACTTAGACTTTTAACGGGAATTTTATTTGTTCTAGAATTTCGTTTGGTCTGACTTGTTTCGATATACAGTGAACAGTGTTTCGTTTTTTCACGTTCGGTTTTGGCAATATTTTTAAATGTACGTTTGTGTACGTTGTATCCGTTGCTTTTCTTTATACCTGTATTATTCCTATGGCGTATGTTTGGGTTGTATGTCGGTTTTAAAATTATTATTTTTGTTACAATTGAGACTAAAAATGTAAATGATAACACAGTTTTCTCTTTTGGATAATAATATAATTCATTTTTATTTAAATGTACCTACTTATTTTTTTAAATCCTAATGTTTTTTAAGGCCAATCAGACACACGGGCACAAGCGTGCTACTTAGAACGCAATAGATTGAGTCTTCGATTCCCACTCAAGAAATTGAAATACATATATTTTAATTTTATCGTTCCGGTAACGCCGGAAAGCCCGGCGTTGAGTTCCGCCACTCAACATGCAACGCCCATTCAGCTGAAAGTGAGAAACGGAAGTGTTAATTGGAACAAAATTTCTTAAAACTAAGTGTTAAGACATCGTTCCCCACTTTTGTGAATTGTGACACTGTCATACTGCGTGATACCAAATTTGTGATACTGCGTGAAGCAAAAAACAATAAGACATACTAATGTGCTTAAGGTCTTAGTTTGTTAATTTTACCTTTTATGAAATTAGTTACCTTCCATTTATAAAAGCTGTGAACTATCTTTCTTCTTTTTCTTGGCATTATCTCTGTGTATGTTTCCAGGGTCTACCTTCTTGCTCAACCTATTCCATTTTGCACGGGCTCTTGGATCTTCGATGGTTAGTCTATAAGTTATGAACTATATAGAATACTAAACAATTCTTATCAGTGTAAATAGAGAGACTTTAACAAATCACTCTGTTTTCATCTTTTTAAGTATTCTAAGAAATATTATGAACTAGCTATCGGAATCTGACGTCAAAGCAGGATTGGTAGAGGAAGACTAGTCCTAAGATACAGTATATCTTCGCTTTCCGCCCAATTTTCGAGACATTGTGTTGAGTGGTACAGCTCCACCACCCAATGTCAAGCTTTGTCCTTCATACCGCGATAATGAAAATAATTATTATAATAATTTTCCATAGTGGAGTGTGGAGTGGAGATAGAACAAAAATTGTTTTAATAAATGTATATAATTAGAGTGTATTAAATGTAGAAATAAAAACTAAATAAATAAAACATCAAAATAATTTTATACTAATTTATTTTTCATACTTATTTACATCATCAAAATCGTACAATGATCTGTACAATAAAGGTTTTGTAAAGGTAAATTTATTCTAACCATATCTCTTATTCATAATAAAAGATATATTTTATACATTCATTCATACATATATAATCTATTTAGGCTAACAATTTTCATAATAAACATTTTTTTGTTAGAATGTAGTTAATCTTATGTGCAACAATTGTTTAGATATATATTTACATAGAAGCGTGAAGGGCAAGCTGGGTTATTATGTACTACAAGTGCTGTCTCTAGCCTTCTAATTGTATATACAGAGTGGCAAGTTGATTGAGGCTTAGGATAAAGTGGTTTTTTCCTGTGGTCTTCCTGTTTCCGCACACATGTCAGGCATAAGTCAAGGGTGGCAAAAGTAAGTCATAATATTTCATTTAAATTATAATTTTAAATTAATTTAAATGGAACAAAATAATAATATTACATTAATTTATCCTTCTGTATTCGGATTTTATTATACTATGAGATTAGTTTTATATCAAACAGATTTTCTAACTTACTACTTTAATATTACGTTGTGGTCATCATATCCTTTATAATATCAAATTGTAAATTTTTTTTTAAATATTTGTATATTACAATCTATCCTTGCCACATTCAGACCTGCCACTCATATTTAAATTCAAATTTACGGTGAAAGAATTAACAAGTCCACCTCACGGTTTTTTTGCGAACGCTCGCCAAAAAGACGATAACAATTTAAGTAAACCAAACCATTTCACTAAATATTTTGAAAATTTTAAATTCAAATTGATTTTAATTTCATTGGGTGAAGTGATCAAAACGAATAATACTCAAGTAAATTTATAAATTGACAGTTAAAAAGTTTTGGCACTCCAGAACGACAATATTATGCGAAGCGTGGCGTCACAATAGTACAATATAAGTTCATCTATTCTACCCTCCGAAACATAATACAGTAGGTACATCGGGTGTAAAATGTAAATTTGGGGCCCGAATCATAAATAATATGGAGCTTAAAACTATGAAATTCATTTTAATACAAACAGTACGGCAAATATCTATTTGTCCATGACTATTGTAAGTTCAATTTTCTCTCGAGATCATTTACAAGTATCTCGATTTTCTTGATTTTATTCGATATTGTGCGGCGTAGGGTTCCGTCGCTCATCTGAGATAGATATAGTGTATCGTCCCTAAAATTCTCTATAAGTAGGAAGATTAGTGGTATATTCACTAGATTTACCATGTTCAAGCAAACTTATTAAAAGATTAAAATAACTATGCAACAAATATACATTGAAAACTTGTAAAGAGTAATTATACAAAATAATTAATCTAAAATATTAACAATGAGGAAGAAAATATGGAAGTTCAAGTTGGAGACTTACAAGCTATCATTATTTTACTTTGATCAGGGCTTTAAAATATAAAATTCTCACTCTCATTCTTAACGAAGGATATGATGTTTTTGCATATGTTTATGATATGTTATTATTTAAATAACCTGTAAATTTTGAACTGTTATCTGCAAATTATTATTACAATTTGTTAGATGTTCAGAAACAAATGAACAGGTCCGACAAGAAATCTATGTGAAATAATACTACTATAGCCAGAAATGATTGACGCCAGCATTGGAGAGATCTTGTGCCTGAAACAAAAGAAAAGATTTTGAAATATTTATGTCACTATTATTGAGACCAGTTGTGGCGCAGCGGCATAAAGTGTAACTGTAAAACGGACTGGTTGTGGGTTCGATCCCCACTCGAGGAGATGAAATATTT
>DWAO01001806.1:0-17664 GCA_018230605.1 Heliconius congener
TGCCTACCCTGCTGTGTGCGGGATACAGCGTGAAGCTGATTTATTTTATTTTTTTTGAAATATTACGTTTTTGTATGGAAAAATACCAATCTGCAAAAAAGTACTTGCTAAAGTATAACAAACGGGATTTATAATATACAGGTTATTTATTATCTTATACTTCATTTAACTAGTTTAAGATAAAAGGCAAGTTTTTATTGATTAGATTTTCTATCTTCATAAAAAAAGAAAAAATAAACAATTAAAGGTTTTTTTCTTGCATTGCAAGTTAGGCAGAGGAAACCTAATGTTAAGACACCCAGTCCCCCTGTTTTTGCCTAATTTTTCGGATATTTTCGTTAAGTGGTGCAGTTTAACTCTGCGCGTTGTCTCTTAGAGCAGGAGATTAAAATAATTTAAAAATAATATTTCTACTAACTGGGGGTTGAATCCACAATAAATGAGACCATCGTGGTGCTTCAGCACAAGCATGCTTCTGTAAACGCAAAAATAGTGAGTTCAATTCCTACTCGAGGGAATTATTTAGTATTTTCGTTTCCCAACTAGTCAATTTATAACCAGAAAAAAAAAACTATATATATCTTTTTTAAATGTCATCAAAGAAAGTTCGGCGTTGAGAAAAGTAAATATATTATAAACATATGCATAAGTCTCTTTCTATGCAGAATGCAGTAAGAGATGAAATTAGTGATCATTTGTCAGTAATATAGCACAAGATGGTTGTGAAATCAAATCCCGCGTGGGGGATTGTCTAGATTTATTACAGCTGTCGCCTGGTTACGTAATATACATCGCTGGATTCCAATATTTAGTACCTATATCTAAGAATAAAATTAACAAAGCAGGATATTTTTTTAGCGTCGTCGGTCATTGGTCGGTTTCTAGGAGGCTCGGGTTCGAGTCCCGCTACGTTCAAATTTTTATACGTTTTCTAATAGTAATTTTAATTTTTTTTTCACGCTGTTTCCCGCGCTTAGCTAGGTACGCAGAGGGGACCTAGTTTTAAGATCCATTTCCATTATGACACTTCCGATTCCCATTATTCGACAAGCTAAAGGCATTGCCTATTGAGAATCTTAATGGGAATGGAATGGCGGAACTCAACGCCGCGATTTGCCTTCGTTACCAGAACGAAGCAACAAAAATATAAAATATTTCATTTCTTTGAGTGGGAATCAAACCCAAAACCTGTCGCGTTTACAGTCTCACTTGAGGCCCCTGCGCCGCAACTGGCATTAACTTATAATTTCTATAAAATATATAAATTTCAACCGTTCTTCAATAAAACTATGTTTTTTTTAAACAGTAAACCGTAAAACTTTAGTTATCCGCAATAAAAGTATACCTATCTAGATTTTTATCGTGTGAAAATTAAGTAAGATAATAAAATACTACACGTAATTTCTTTTTAATATTTTATTTTCTTGTATAAATACACAATACTATATTTTCTATATTTTATTGTTGAGGCCGTCGTAGCGAAGTGGAAAAGCAGCTGACTCTAAATGCGCTAAAACAGCTTTCCGCTGTATGACGCAAACAGCAGAGTAGGCAGAGGGAACCTACTGTTAAGACACTCCGTTCCTCCATACGACGTTTGTAGGTTCAAGTCCCACTTGACGAAATGAGTTATGTTCATTTCCTCCCTCTGATAACAAGATAATACGTGGCGTGGACTTACTAAGGCGCTACTCAACACATAATATCCCGAAAATGAAGGAAAAGTGGGAAACGGAATATCATTACTCAAAAAAAATTGTAAAAAAAAATTATTGTTATTTGTACAAATTTATGGTGTTATGTTTGGGATTTGAACACTTTCAAATTTACTTGTGTACATCCTCCAATCTACTATTTTGTTTTATTCTAAACTGATGCGTTACTTTATTTTTCACTTTTCGCTTTAAAGCAAAAAAATGTATTAACATGGTATTATATACTATGTTAATGGTATGTCAATGCCAGAGACATACTCTAAACGAGACGGTTGTCGATTCGATTCTCAGTCGGGGAAATGAGGTATTTAATATTTTAATTCCTTCTCCCTGGTAAATAGGCAAAGCGCGACTTTCAGTTTCGCATTCCAATACGCAATCTCTCGAAAATTTGACAGAAATTGAAGAATTTGAAACGAAAGATCATTTTAAAGAGAGGGGAGTTCTGTATTAGGCCTTATTCCCTCTGTCCCCAGATACCTTGTCGAAAAAAACGGGAAATACAATAGTGGATTAATTAATGTAACATCGTGATATTTAAGGCAAAAAAGGGGTTTCTCCTTAGCATCGTTCTTTTAGCATCACGTTGGATATATCAAGATATACGGAGGCAACCTAGTATTGAGACCTTTAATCTTAATCCAAATTCGCGATATCTAAGTGTCATATAAATGTATTTTTGTATAGAAAAAAATAAATAAATAGCCTTATCGTTCGTTCGTCGTCGCCGTGTCTGCTAGCTCACACCTTGACAGTTGATCGCGATAACTACTGAGCTATCTTTTGTTGTGGTGCAAGTGGTAGCGGATTCGAAATATTGATGTGCTTACTATTAGCCATATTATTTATATATATTTGAATATGGATAATAGGTAAACTGTAATGTTAAAATAAAATAAAAATTTGATTGAGGGCACTGTGGTTCAGTGGAGCAGCTTCTGATTGTAGGCACGACGCTTGTGGGTTCAGATTCAAAGGCTGTGGGTGGAGATTGAAATCACTTCTAATATGATGTTTTTGCAATATCAATGATATTTTGTTGAAAATCAAATTAAAATCGTCGCTCATTCTCTTTATGCGCTCAAACCACTTGAGCTTTTACATTTTCATTGTAACATCATCTCTAGAACCTGTTATTCTGTGAACCTAAGCCTCTCCATTTCTACTAAGACATTTCTGTTCCCCCTTTTTCCGCTGAATTTTAGAGGCATTGCGCGTCGAGTGGCGTAACTTGACGTCGCATTTTGCGCTTTTACCAGCCTGTGCCCGTCTTTACCAAATAAAAATATTAAATATTCGATTTCTGACACAAGCATATTTTTCACTCTTATCATTCATTCTTCTTCTGTAATACCCAGGTTATATATCTAGTTATATATTCTATATGTTAAATAAATCTTGTTGAAACCGTCGTGGCGCAGTGGCACAAGGGTGTGACTGTAACACGACAGTTGCGGGTTCGATCCCCACTCAAGGGAATGAATTATAATTTCTTAATATTTTAATTTCTTCACGCTGGCACCAAAAGGCAAAAGCACAGTAGTGAGTTCCGAAACTCAAAAAGCAATGCCTCCAGAATTCGTCGGAAAGTGAGGAACGGAGTGTTTTAACATTCGGTTCCCTCTGCCTACCATGCTGTGGGCGGGATACAGCGTGAAGCTGATTTTTTGTTTATAAGCTAATAACTTGTACCTATACATATGGACTGCTCTACGGGTATCGTGCGTTGAACTTCTTGGCGAAGGACAGGCGATGTTTACTTTTGACTTAATGTTATTATATTTTATTTTAATAATACCTTTATATATACAAACATTGTACATCGTGTCGCAGTGGGGAAGTGGTCACGATAGCTGTGGATTTGAATCCGATTTTGGATTTTATATTTTAACTCGCTTCTTCCCAAAACCTGCCACTTTAGTCGCATGGTTAAGTGAAAATGACTAAGACTTGTATTCACGGATTATTCTTCTTCTTCTTTCTGATATTAATCCCGGCTATTACCAGGGTCTGCCTTCCTATTCAACCAACTCCACGTTGCACGATCTTAAACGTTTTCGGTGGTTAGATCATTGGCTCTCATGTCCTACACAAATATTTTTTCTATACGAATAATACTTTCTGAGATTAGTGCGTTTAACCATTTAAATGCAATGCTTACTCAAACAATTTTCAATTTTAAACCTCCCTAATGTCAGTTGGACGATTTTTGGGCTCGATTCCCAGTGCAGGAAATATTTAACATTTTCATTTCCTTCCTTCAGTTTTGTTTCTTTTTCTTTCTATAACCAGAAGGTTGTATTTTTGGCTTAATTTTGTATACTGCATAGAGCAGAATAGATAGGGATATTGTTAATACACTTCGTTTCCTACTTCAGAAACGGAACTCAACGCCGCATTTTATGCTTTACCAGAACGAAGAAATGAAAGTATTATATAGAAAACCTACATTTATGTAGGTTTTTTATATAATACTTTCATTTCTTTTATTGGGCTTTAACCCAAACGAACTACCTTCATAAACTAATTAAACATAACGACTGTACCCACAATGATATAAACAAAGAAATTTCTTCTACCACCATAATATAATTCCAAGGGCACTTCAAGAGTCCCCAAGGAGGGATTTTCAATAGCTCTTGGTAATTTTAGTTTATGACCCAATTCGGCGGTCTTCCAGCTCTCCTGGCTCTAATATTTGCGCAAATTTGTCGCCATATCGGAAATACCGTAAATGTTGTTGTTTTGAATGTAGTGGATTCGATTTTAGCGTAACGCTTTATCACACACTCAGCAGGGTAGGCAGGGGGAAACTAGTATTAAGATAATCCGTTCCCCACCTTACGCCACTCAACGCCGCGCTTAGCCTGGACATCAGAACGAAGAAATGGAAACATCTATTTAAATAAATATTTCATCTCCTCGAGTGGGGATCGAACCCACATCTAGTTGCGTTCGCAGTCACACTTTGTGCCCCTGCACCATGACTGGTCTCAATACCATAATAAAGAAAATGGAAATATTTTATATTTTTTTATGCTCGATTATCACTACAGATTTTACATATACATTAAAATTTATGATACAAAAAAAACCTTAACTAGAAAGTAATGCTCCAGATGTGCTGCCTATATAAAAACACAGCGTTAGGTTCCGCCACCTAGTTGGAGCTAGGAGACTAAACATAATCTTTTAAAAAGTTACGGGAAGCGACTTATTAATATACACTTAAGCAAATAAATTTTTAATTATGAAATCAATAGGTACAAGTTATACGAAATATACAATAAAAAGATTACGATTTATATTATTTAGTCCTAATAAAAAAGCTTCACATTTTTCCCATCATGAACACGAGGAACCAACCGGGGTAAGACACTCCTTCCTCCACAATCCGCCAAATTTAAAACATTACATATTGAGTGTTGGAATGACGCATTTTGCCTGTAAAATAGACAAAAGTCGCGAAATAAAAATAATTTAAATATTTGCCTCCTGAGAATCGAACTCACAACCGTCACGTTTACAGTCAGACTGCCCCTACTAATTATTAGCCCTGCAATATTGCTTTATCGCTACACCACGTCATAACTTAAGCCGGGTATAAAAGAGGCAGTCTGCATTTCTCGAAACAATAATAAAAATAATAAATCTAGCTCAATACCGACTGACAGCCGCGGAACTATTCAACGACGGTAGAAGGGAGGGAATGAGTTTTTAAAATGAAGGATAATTTAAATTACAAGAAATATGTTATTTGAGGCTTATTCATGGCACAGGCTCGTGTGGGGTTCGAATCCCACTTGAGGAAATGAAATATTTATTTAAATGTATATTTACATTTCACCGCTCTGGTTTAGAGGCAAGGCGTAGCGTAGAATTCCGCCAGTCATCACGCAATTCCTCCAAAATTCGACGGTAAATGGGAAACGGAGTGTTTTAGTACTAGGTTTCCTCTGCCAACCCTGCTGTGAGCAGAGTACAGCTTGAAACTGATTTTTCATTTCCTTGCCCCGATAACGAGGCAGAGCGTGGTGTTGAGTACCGCCGCTTAACACGTAGTGCCTCCATAACTCAGAAAATGAGGAACACAAGTGTCTTAATGGAAGCGTATCTTAATATTAGATTCTTAGGTTCCATTTCCTTACACTGCTATGCACATAACAGGGTACAGCGTGATGTTAAAAAATGTTTATTGGAAATGTGTGAAACCTTATTACATAAAGCAACTTTTTTTATTGTGAAATAAATACTTATAATAATTAATATTATACCTCTTGAAAATTTTAATAATGTAAATGTATAATCTGGGAAGTATCTTAGTATAATTGTTACTTACATTCATAAGAAGAATCGTGGGGGCGCGATCGCTTGTACATGTTTGTGGGTTTGATTTTTAATCGGGATAGTGAAAAAAAATAAAAGCGACGTCGCCACTCTTTCTCTTTCTCACTCTCGACACCAAAGCGAAGAAATAGAAATATAAATTTAACTAAATATTTCATTTTCACTTTCTGCTCCTGTGCCACGACTACACTCAACATTTATGACAACTTTACAATATTATTAAAATAAAAGGAAAATATTAAGACATAGATTTATCTCAATAAACAAAATAAAATAATAATAAAATAAAATGAAAATTCAATAAGCAACTCCATGGACACCCCATAAAATCCCGTCACACCCAGCTCTTGGTGTGAATTCAAACGAAAACGCGAGAAAATTTTGTTTTACATGAGTAAAATGGAAAAATTTTCTTTACGCAAAACTTTTACGCAAAACTTCTTTACGTTGTATAAACGGAACAGAACAATTGAAGATGTACGCATTTGACAGGTTGCCAAGTGCGGATTCGATTCTTGACGTGTCACAACAGTTAAGCTCGGGGTTGTTGATATCGGAATAAGTGGAATGAGCCTTATAGAGAGTATCCCTATTATACATACAAACATACAATATTTATATTATTGTATGTTTGTATGTATAGTAGGGATCCTTGATGTATGTATAGATATATTATAGCTTAATGCTGTTAATGTATATAGCGAAGTAGACCGAGGGTACCGAAAAAAAATTCTCAACTCAACAACTCATTGCTTCGCTATGTTTTGTTATTAGAGCAAAGAAATTAATTTATTTAATTCCTTGTGAGATTTGAACCCACCACCGTCACGGTTACAGCCAAACACTATGCCGCTGCGCCACAATGACCTCATATTATACCCTCTCTTGACGTCCACCCCAAAAAAAAAAGACTTAACATTCCCAACTCCAAAAAAAAGGTGAATACCCGATAAAAATGCAAAGAAATATTCAGAATTTGTAGTGGAAAAGTTACGGGGAATTTCGCCCATCGCTGTTATTTTTGGCATTTTCAATTATGCAGGCGGCGTTTTTTACCACCGTCTGGGCGGAACAATGTGGGGCTTCTGTATAGTGTTGTACTGTTACTCCTGGCTCTGCGGCTAGCTGGCTACGTTATATAACTCCTAGTTGCTGGAGAATTTCGAAGTTGGAGCCGGGAGTTGAATATTTTTAATGCTATTAATCAATGTATACAGATCGTGCTTCGTGGTGTTTCTTTTTTAGCTTTATGCTGTATTCTGCATATATAACAGATAGATTACAAGAATTAGGTTTCTTGCGATGAACGTAGTGTCTTAATATTTGTTGAGATACTCCGTTCCCCATTTTCTATCAAATTTTCGAAACATTGCATCGTTGAATGGCGAAACTAAACGTCGCGCTTTACCTTGCTGCCATAACGATAGATAAAAATATTAAATAATCCTTACCTAACGAGTGGGAATCGAGCCCACAATCGTCTCATTTGTAGTCACACACTTGTGTGACTGTGCCATGGTTGCCCTTATTAAACGGTTTCAAAGATGTATAAAATAAATATACACAATTAATCCTGTTTAGGAGTTTTATTTAAAAAATTATTTTATTTTTAAAACAGAAAGATCTTAGTGTCTGGACACTCCATTCTCCATTGCAAAACTTTGCGAATGGTGGTCTCAACGTCGCGTCGCGTCTCAATGAATTCTGTCTAAGTGTTTTATTTAAACACTTATTTTATTTTTTAAGATGAAAAGATCTTAATGTCAAGACATTCTGTTATCCATTCTCAGCCCAATTTCCGAGACATTGCGTTGTCAGTGGTGTAATTTAACTTCGCGATTTGATTTACCAGACCCAAGAAAACAAAATAATGTTTTTTAACTTCACTCCGCACAAAGCAAAGTAGGTAAAGGGAAACTCAGTGCCTAGTGTTAAGGCACTCCGTTTCCAAATAAGACACTTCCGTTCCCCTCTTTCATAACGACATTCTTAAAATATTACCTCACTTCAATCAATTTCCATTCCTCTCTATTGAGGCTCAAGGAACGGAACACCAAAACCAAAAATCGAACCAACATCTGCTAGCACTCAAACTCAACCCCTATGAAGGTTTTATATAACACTCGAAACTACCTATCTATTCTACTGAGTAGACTATCTGAGTAAACAACGCCAAGTATTCTGTTAGGTACCGTTCAGGTACCTATAGCCTTTGATAGCTTCCCCTTTGTGCTGTAAACACGGTTAAATTTTTCAGTTTAAATTTTCAATACGATTAAAGTTAAAATATTTGGTCGTGTATATGTAAATGAAATTCAATATTGTTCGAGCGTTAGTTTGGTTTTTTAGCGGTTTTTTTCTTTTTGTTTCATTCGGTGGAATCGTTCTTATTTCTGTTTTTTTAATAATTGTTTTTTTCTAGTTTTAAAGACGTTCTTAACTTTACGTCCTGTTTTAGAAAATTTCGTGGTGGAATGAAATAAAGAAATGAAAATATAAAATAGGGAATTCTTTCTCCCGACTAACATAGAACCAACAACCGTAGTGGTCACACGCCTTGCTACTACGCCATGACGGCTTCCGTAACGACGGTTTTACAACTTTATTGAAGTTATTCAGAATGTGCACCCGCACGTAGCAGTTAGTCAGCCCAAATCTCTTACAGTTTCAAATACTGTATGAATTTAATTTTAAAGTTACACAATCTAGACTATCTATAATAATATTATACAGCAAAAGAGTTTGTTTGGTTGAATGCAATAATCTCAGGAACTACTGGTTCTGATTATAAAACTCTTTTTAGCTAGACGGTCCATTTACCGAAGGCCATATGCTATATAACATAACATTTTTTTCCAGATTCACGCTGTATCCCGCATGTTGCTGGGTGCGCAGGGCCGTTCCACACATTTCCGCTAATTTCTGGAGTCATTGCTAGACGAACTTAGTTAAAACGGAGTGTCTCAACACTAGGGTCCCAGGTTCCCACTGCCCTCCCTGTTACGTGCAGGTTACGGCGTGAAACTAAAAAAACTATGCGATGCCACAAGGTAAAAGCAAAAAATTTCATAATTTCATCTCAAGAATTTTTACCTTAACCTTATAAAAGACTTATGTTAACCTTATCTAATATATCATAAAAGGAATATTTAATCGAAATAACGAATATTCTAACCCGAGTCGAAAGTTTCTATTAAATTTTTAAGCTACCAAGGGCGGGCGGAGAGCGGGCGGAGAGCGGGACGGAGAAATTGAACGTTGTTTTCCGAAATGTATTAGAGCATTCGTTCGCTCTTTCGATCGTCGACGATAATATTTTAACTTTATCTACGTAAGAAAGCTGAAGCTGTGCTCTGGGGTTGTAGTGTAGAAAAATCAGTGAACTAAATGGATTTTTCTTTGCATTTATTTTTGTTTTAGCGTTTTATTCCGCTCATAGCTGGCAGCAGGAAACTGGGAACCTACCTGTCGACCTTGACCGTTCCCATTAGGATATTTCCATTTCCCCACTTTCCATTCTTCCATTCACGAATTCTGGAGGCATTGCGTGGATGTAATGGAACTCATCGCCGTGTTTTGTCTCGTTACCAGAGCGAGAAAATTAAATATTTCACTTCCTCCAGTGGAACCTAATCGACCGAAAGCGTATTTAAAGTTGAGACGACACGCTTGGACCCCTGCGTCACGACTAACCTTATTTTATTTAAAAAAATAAGGCATCACGATGTATTCCGCACATAGCAGAGTAGTTACATTAAATCTATTGTTAAGACACTGCTTTCCTCATTTCCGCAGAATTTTGCAGGCACTGCGTGTTGAGTGGCGGAATTAAACGCCGCGCTTTCCCTAGACATCAGAGCAAAGAAATGGAAATTATGGTAACATAAATATAAAATATATATATAATTTAAAAAACTATATTTTTAAGTTTTGACTTTCTGAATATACTGCACTGTGGAAAATTTTCCAGAAACGAACACCGACATGTTTATATGTGCTCGGTGGGAATGCACAAAAAGTGCAATCTAAGGACGCCTGTTTAACATAATAATGGATTTGAACTTTGAAAGATATAAGCGATGTTATTATAACTGTGTTATTGTATTTTTAACAAGAGAGTAGGTAGTTTTTTTGACACCATCACGCTGTATCCCGCATAGTAGAGTAGGCAAAGGGAATCTATTGTTACGACACTCCGGCCCATACTTCCAGCCGAACTTTTCGAGAAATTGCCAGTTGAGTAGCGAAACTCAACGCCGTGATACGTGTTACTAAAATGACGTAATATTTTATTATGTAAAGGTAAGTTTCATTCACCCATGTTGGATGAATTCACATTCGTCGCGTCGCGGCTCAGTAACACAGACTTTAACTGTAAGTCTGTGTTACTGAGCCACGACGGCCTTTAAAAAATAAATCAGTTATTATATTTTTATCAGTTCAAGATATTTTTATCCTATAATGTTTACTTTTTAACTCCATCTGTTGCTATATTTCCGCTCATTTTGGTTAGAACCGTGTTAGTTTCATCTGTTTTACCTATCTTATCTATTGATTGTATCTGTGATTGTGTAATCTAAATATCAGTTCCCCGATAACTATAATGAGCATACTCTATACATTTTTTTATAGCTTCACGCTGTATCCTTCACACAGCAAGGTACACAAATAAGAGGGAATTTAGTGTTCAGACACTCTGTCCCACTTACCCGATTCTGAAAACATTGCGTTCACCACGCAATGCCTTCAGAATCAGACACCAGAGCGCAGAAATAAAAACATAAATTTCCTCGACTGGGAATGAACCCGCAACCAGTTACAATCATACTTTCAGCCCTGCGCTACGACTGGTCTCAATATACAAGCTCATATAAATATAAAAAAATATTAAAAAACAAGCTTTGATAGGTATCCAAGTGAGGTCTTAGTTTAAAGTAAATACTTACAATAAATACAAAAAATGTTGAACGACACAGCGTCTGATTGTAAACAGGATGATAGAAGTTCGATTTCTAAACGGAGTAATAAAACATCTTTATTTCCTCACACGAGTTATAAGAAGTGGAGTTTCGGAGTTTAACATCGTGCTGGGAATCTAAGATATTCCATTTGGATGATTGAGAATTGTACCCATTCCCTCCGCTTCTTTCCCGTTTCTTTAAAAATGCTTAAACTTACATAATCTATAGAGGTCAGTTGTGATGCAGTGGCACCAATGTGTGACTGTAAACATAACTGGATTGTGGGTTCGATCCCCACAAGGAAATTAAATGTTTATTTAAATTTATAATTGCATCACTTCGCTCTGCTGTCGAGGCAGAGGGGAGTTCTGCTACTCATCAATGCCTGCAGAATTCGGCGGAAAATGGAGAACGGAGTGTCTTAACACTAAGTTCCCTCGACTTTACCTGCTGTGTGTGGCATACAGCATGAAGGTATTTTTTTTAATTATCTATAAATCTAATGAATATAATATATAAAATTAAGACTATTTTTTCCTATTTTATAAAAAAAATCTCCTGTTATTTTATACCAGAACAAATAGCACCCATCCCCCGGTTAAGTACGGTGTGTACGTCATTTCAAGTTTTTACGGTCGACGTAATCAACCGTGACGAAAGCTCAAAATGTTTTTAATTAAGCTTCATTTATGCATTTCTTTTTACTTAAGCCTTTTATTATCACATCGTAGATTTGATGACCGGAAGTTTTCGGTTTGTTTTTTTTTTGAGTTTCACGCTGTATCCCGCGTGGCAGGATGGGCAGAGGGTAGGGCACCGCCTTATTTTTGAGACATTGTGTGTTGAGTGTTCATTTGAGAATTCAACGCTGCGTGTTGCCATGTTACTAAAACGGGAATGTATTAACTTCACTGAGTAGGAATAGAAGTCACAACCGTTACACATACAGTAAGATGTTGTGCCGTTGCACCACAACGGCCTCAACTTACCTATTGATGTACGTATTTGTATATTAGAGACTATTTTTCTATATTTCACGCCTATTCCTATTCCTTGTAAGCATAATGTTTGTGGGTTCGATCCTCAGTGGAAAATTAATTAGCTAATGACGAAAGTAGAACGTAGTGTTAAGACACTCTAGTTTCCGCTATATGTCCAATTTCGAGACATTCTGCGCTGATTGGTCGTTTTAGGGGTACTTACTTAAAGGGTGAAACGGGACCCTATTATTGAGGCAGCCGTACGTCTGTCTATTCTGCCACCAAGATATTATCTCAGGAGCCGTGATAGTTATAGCCGGTTTTTTTTATATTCTAATCGTAAATAAACCCATGTAAAAATTCGAACCTACACCAAAAAATATCACTTAACAAAATAATACTTTGTAACAACAGTTGCTTACGTCAGCTAGGCTTGATTGACATCACTTATTTATTCATCCTCATGCCCTTTGGAAGGGTTGTATGGGGTTTCTACCCTTACTATGAAAATATTATAGTAAAAAAACATGCTTTTTCCCGCTTAGCAGGATAGATTGAGGGAGCCTAGTACTAAGAAATTCAGTTCTCCACTTTCCGGCCATAATGCATGATGGAGCTCAATTCCGCACTTAGTCTTCTATTGAGTAAATTTAAATAGTTTAAAATATAATAATTCCCATTCACAAAATTACGGGAAAGAAGGAGAGTATTAAGACATTCATAAGAATATCACTGAAGTTGATCGATTCGTTCACGAATCGTCCAATTTTCAGTTGCAAATCCGAAACTTAACACCACGTCAGTCAACAAAGTGAACAAAAGAAAATATTTAAAAAAAATATTGTTCCCAGGTGAGAATCGAAGCCACGACGTCCTCAATTTGAGTAAAACATTTTAATGTTAATTTAAATTAATCATAATTAACAGTAAACACAATTATCAGTTATCATAACAAAACAATGTAGGTAATAGGATATTTAGTTCAGTTGCTATATTTAATTAATTAATTATCTACTAAACTTGGCTCTGCGGTCTATTTTGTTTGAATGGTTAAATTATAATATGTGAAATAATAAACTAGCTCTTACCTCTGGCTTCAGCAATAAATATTTTTTAAATTTAAAAAATATATGTTCCAAATTAAGAACATAAAAATATTTTTTAGAAAACATAAAACATTTGAACGCATCGTTGTAAAACGGGATTTAAACCCACGCCTCTCGAAAAAGCACTCTCATCAACTAAACCATACTTTCTCATCGATCTACATCGAAATTCTTATATGCTTGTAACAACTTATATACATTGCAAGCCTAAGAACCTACTACCACCTCATTTTATAGCTTAACGCTGTATGCTACATATAGTACTCTCTGCTTTCCGCAGAATTTTCAAGACATTGCGTGTTGAATAGTGGAGCTTAGCGCCTCGTAGCCACCTCTTCATCCAACTTACTTCGAAATCGAGTTACAATAGTAGCATATTCTTTATTTGCAGTTTTAGCCCTAAAACATGTTATCAGTAGTCCCTTTTCATAGCGAAGTCCTACTCTATCGGGCACGTGTCGATCCCATGAATAACTTAACCGCTACACTATAAACATTATTTGGTATCATGTCCCTTGGAAACCATACCTTGTGTTATTTTATTTTTTCTTCCCTTTTTTCTTATAACTTCACGCGTTATTCCTACCGGGAAGCGAAAGACGACGGTATGGCCAATGCTATGGATTAATAAAGACAGGTTCTATATTGGGTTCATATGGGCATTTGTTCTAATTCACACTTATTTATGAGATATACATGGTATCACAGTAATAGCGAGGGCTATGGGTTCCGTTACCAATTGAAAAAATATTTCTTTTATTGATAAATTATGGCGTTGAGTTCCGACATTCGGCGCACAATGTCTTGAATTTCGGTAATGTCTTAACTCTACGTTTTTACTATTAAACTGTTATACGTGATAACACGTGAAAATAAAAAATAGTGAATTTTTAAATAATTTAGCAAAATATATGTTTTTTAACTTATATATTAAAATACAGGACTCTACACAACGATAACAAGTTAACATTTCAACAGAGAAAAAAAATGTTACGCGTATATGAAAAGTACAGCGATTACTTTCGTCACTACTAGCAGAATAAAGTAATAAATAGAGTAGAAAACGGAGAAACCAGCCACTATCCATACAAACTGTCTTACGATGGAGTAACATGATAAACCTAGTTTTACAACACATTAAAATAGATATCACTAATTATAATCACACGTGCGGGTCACGTTATCGGTCAACCTAATGTCAGTGATAAGAGGGCATTGATCTTAGGATTTTGGCGTTATCGTTCATACTATATTATAATTGTTATTATCGTCTTTCTGGATTGGAAAATCTATGAATTATAAATATTTAGAAACGTATAAAAAATGATGACCATTTGATCTTGAAGTCGTGATTGAAACTCAAATTTGTGAAATTGAATTTATTTTAGCCAGGATAGACAGGCAACTTATTGTCATATTGAGGGGCGCAACTCAACGCCGCGCTTGCCCTTGTTACCAGAACGAAGAAATAAAAATATTAATAAATTATGCCACTGCGTTACGACGTTCTCACTAACACTAGCACTGTCACAAAAATCTATTTATATTATTCTTACATTTAATATTATTAAACTAGATGCCGTATATCTTATATAGAAAAGTAAGCAGAGAGATCATAGTGTTAAAATACTACATTTTACATAACCCTTCAATTTTCGAGATTTGTTGTACTACAAGAATGAGAAAATTAAAATAATGAATTCCCCGCACATTTGGGAACCTGCGCCACGACGGCCTCATTTTACGATGTTTATTATATTTATATTTTCTTTATACTTAAGAAAAGAAAATGTATTAAAGTATTTTTGTCGATTTCGTTCGATTGTCCTTTCTGGTAGTTAGTCAATGATTCAATAACGCATTAAATCTTCTACAATTTGACGCTGAATCCTGTTTTTATTTAAAATATCTCTCTCTATGTTCTCTCTCTCTCTCTTCCCCTCTGTATGTGTAAAGCTAAATAAGGTAGTGTTTTTTTATGGAAATGAGTATTCTGGTCTCCTGGTGGGAAGTGATCATAAAGAGGCTACAGATGCTTTGTCGGCCTCTAAAGTGGACATAATTGCGGTTTTTGAAGGTCCCAGGTGCCGGCGGGGTTTCCAGCTTGATACGAAGCTGGAAACACCGCCGTAGGCAACCCATTTCGCAGTTGCATGGCTCGTGGAAGGAGGTTCCCATGAAACCACATAATAGTGAAGTGTCACATATAGAGAAGGTGGGGATGACATTGAAAATTTGGTGCCAGGAACCAGGTCAAACAGTTCAGTCAGTAAAGAACGCACAGCGAGAATACTTCCAAGCAAAGCTAAAATTTTAGGCCTTTCACATTTTATTATTGGGTCCCTAATAGTGTGAAATATAAGAATATTTTAACATATACGTACATGAAGCGGATAGTGGAAAAAAACTACCACTGTATCGTTCGATGAATTTGTATGATAAAATAAAATAAATATCTACTTCGGTATATATGCATTTAGAATCGGTCAAGCCATTGTTTTATCTGCAAAATTATTAGATTTGATAACAAATATCGGTGATATTGAGGTCAGTGATAAGCGGTCGATGACCTTTTGCAAATAAAAACAACTTTCGATTTAATGTATTTGCGTCTAGTTTATTAATATTTTATGTAACAATAATTTAAATTATTTTTTGTGATAGTACTTGTGTTAGAGACCGTCGTAACACAGTGGCACAAGTGTATTACTGTAAGCGCGGCTATTGTAGATTCGATTTCCTTGGGGCAATGAATTATTACTTATTCATATTTTTATTCCTTCGCTCTAGAGCGAGGCGAGCTCTTTGCCTTGTTACTAGTAACAAGGCAAAGCGCGGCGTTGAGTTCCGCAATTTAATATGAAACTAGATAGTCTGTGTCTGCCCTGGGATATAGAATGAAGCTAAAAGACTAGTATTCCGCTTGCAATTTTGCCAGTGTCGATGATACGATTAATATATCCTATATCACTTTCTTAAAAGGTAGAAGTGCGATAATATATATTTTTACGATATTGCATTATTTTTTGTTTATTTTTTTTAGTCATATTAAACATATAATACAATATGCACTATTACTGAAAGTGGATTAATCGAACTACTGGATTTAAAAGAGAAGAAGAAATTTGGAAAAATTTCATATTAAAATCTCGTATTTCACATTTTACGTCTAAAATCCCAGATATAAACATACATAAACTTCTAATACACTCCGAACCCAAGGAAAAACCGATATTTTTGTTTAAGATACATAATATTGATTTAGATCACTCAATTATTAAAGTACTTATGTTTAACAAATTCAGTAGCTTCTAATACATTATTAATGCAAAATCCAACATTTATTTTGGTTGCACTCTGTACACATCATATCAGTAATTTATGGTGAAGCATTCAAAATATTGTGTAAACTATAGTGTAGGGGCGTTCACTACGTAATAGCGCTGTGTTGATTAGCGAATAAACATGACAGCCAATTTCGAGTAAGGTAGTCTGTTTTCGTTAATAGAATCAGTTTCTACTCTAGATAGATAGAAAGAATCTTGTATTTCAACACTCCGTTCTCCGCTTTTAAATTTCCAAATGTTGCACATTGAGTCTACGCTGCGCTTAGTCTTTTCAAAGCAGGGTAATTGAAATTAATTGGAGTGGTAAATTAATGCCGACATAATGGGGAGTACAAGGAATACATACGACATAGAAAATCTTTATCTATAATATAATTTTTATATAATAGAAAAAAATAAAGTTCTCCGTTTTATGTTTTTTTCTCTTCGATATATCCCAATAGTATACAATTCATATATTGAAATATGTGTTGCGTGTTAAGCGGAACTCTTTACTGCTTTACTTAGCTTACAGAGCGAGGAAAGTTGCAGATAAATATACTGTTGATTAGCTAATAGATAATATTAGTATAGTTATAAACTTAACTTAGCTTCATCTCTAGCAGTGTATCCCTAACGGAGTAACCGAAAGTGAGACATTAGCCATAAATATTCTTCTTCTTTTTCTTCTTTTTATATTTATTGTTGTTTCAAAACATTCTTTTAGAAAGTTAACAACCTGCTGTATAGTCATACATTTTTGTCATCAGATTTCATAAACCCTTGATCAATAGATATATGTCATTGACACCGTGACTTTGGATTTTTATGATAAAAAAACAACAGTGTTGTTGTCGTAATGGAAATTACGCAACATTATCATTGTAGGTACTGTGACTGGACTAGTTTTAAAAATGACGGAGAAATGTTGAGGCCGCCGTAGCGCAGTGGCTGTAAACGCCATAGTTGTGGGTTCGATTGTAAATGAGGGAAATGAATCATTTAATATTTTTTTCCTCGCTCTGGTAAAAGCATGGGGTTGAGTTATGCCACTCAACACGCAATGTCTCAAAAATTCAGTGGAACGTGAGAAGAACGTAGACGAAGACATTCGATTTTTTTATAGTTCTTATTCTGCCTTTTTGGTGCGTTTTGCTGTCTATGTGTAATTATTTTTTTTTTTTATGGAAAAGACACGGCAAACGAGCGTTCGGGTCACCTGATAGTAA
>DWAO01001807.1:0-17663 GCA_018230605.1 Heliconius congener
TTTAAGTAAATATTTCATCTCCTCGAGTGGGGATCGAACCCACAAACAGTTGGTTCTACAGTCTCACCTCGTGCCGCTGGGCCACGACTGGCCTCGAAATATCAAATATTTAATATCCTCGAGTGGAATGGAGTCCACCACCTGTCGCGTTTTATAGTCACACTTTGCGCCCCTGTGCCACAACTGGCCTCAATAGCTTATGATATAATTTTGTTTATATAATTTCCTTTAGCTTTACGTTATGTTCCGCACTCAAAAGGGTAGGAAGAGGTTGGAACCTACTGTTAAGACATTCTGTTCCTATTAAGACACTTCCATTCCCAATTTTCATGTATGGAGTGGCGGAACTCAACGTTGCGCTTTGCCTCGTTACCAGTTACCTGAAAATATAAAAGATTTGTTTTTCTCGAGTGGGAATGGAAAACACAAATATTCGCGCTTACAGCCGCACGGCTGTGCCCCTGCGCCACAACTGGACATTGTTTTATTTGTAAGTTTAATACTTACAAATAAAACAATGGCTATGGTATAGTGGCGCCAGTCTTGTGTGTGTGACTCGTATTGTGTTTAAACACGATAAATGTGAGTAGGTACTTTCCACACTCGGGGAAATAGTAGTAGTAGTAGTTCACATTATTTTTATTTCATCCATTTGGTTTGCTTTCAAAAGTTCCGAAATTCGAATAGTAAAATAATTAATGTGAAATACATATAATTTTTAATTATCGTTCTATTTGAAATAATAAAAAAATATATCTTTCAGCTTTTAGGCGCAGCTTGTGTTGGCGTGGTGGGTTACTATTTAGATCCCGGTTATAGTCGGTACAATGGACAAAAACCCGAATTATTTTATCTACTAGTCGCGGTGACGTTCCTAATCGGGACCTTCTGCTTGTTCATATCGTGCCTCATGTCCTGGTCAACGGCTTCTGTGATATCGAAAACATTATATGTAAGTTTTAATTAATTAAATTAAATATACCTCATATATTTAATAGGAGCCGTTTCTTTTGCAATTATTGACCCCCTTTCCCATTGAACACGCCAAAAATAAGCAAACCCAAACGCCCCAATGTCTTTACGATTTTCATAATAATAATTTATCTATTAATACATGAAAACATTTTCATTTGGTACCCATGTGCTAAGGGTAACCCTAATTCCTTTAAAACTTAAGCTTTAATTTACGCTAGTTGAATTAATGCTTATAAAAACTGTTATCTTTGATTCGTAAATAAAATATTTGATACAAAATTAATTTAATGTTTTATAATTTTCAGGAAGTTATCTACCATGGTGTTGCATTTGTTATGTATTTAGCAGCAGGTCTTACACTAATGATCGAAGTAAATCATCAAAAAAGTAGTTACAGGCGAGATTTCGAGCCATATTTAGCAGCAGCGGTGTGTATTTTACAAAATATTTTAATTTTAATCCTTTAATAGTTATAATACCTTTATAGTTATAATTTGCAATATGTATATTATAAGATATTATCAGGCGGGAGCCATAGGTCAGGCTCCGCCTGCATTGTCAAATAGAAATAAATAGGTAAGACACGTGACACATTCTAAGTACCCGAAGTAACACCGACCCCAGGTACAGGGGTACAATGGACCCTAGGAGCGATTAAAGTGATGTAGAATTTCATAAAGGTGTTGGTGAGACGGTTTGAGGGTGCATTTCTGTATTTGGACCAGACTAATTAATTTTAATTGATAATATAATGACAAGAATGTGTTTCTGAACATTTTAAAGTTAAATTGACGCAAAAGTGCCATGAAAATGTGCACTTCGGGTATTAATATACTCTATCTAATATATAAATTTCATCAAAATAACAAACCGAAACAAGGCTGGCATTGTGCAGTTATATTTGTTGTAGAATTTCCCAAATGTTTCCCAATCTCCACCTCAACCACTTGATCTGAACCCTATCGAAATTGTGTGGAATGAATTGGAGCGTAAAAAAGGAGTAAAATAAAAAACTCGCTTTTGAGGACATCGTGGCCCAGGGACACAAGTGTGAGGCGACGGTTGTGGTTTCAATCCCCACTCGAGGAAAAGAATTATTGTTTCTTAATAATTTCATTTTTCCGTTCTGACACCAAGGCAAAAGCCCGGCTTTTAAAATTTAAGAAGTCGGTTTTGTTTTGTTACAAGTAAAAAAAAATTCTTGGATAGCATCGACTAAAAAAATACAGAATTTTAAATAGTAGATATAATATATCAATAATTTATTTTTTATTTTTCTTTACTTTGAAATAATTAAAATAATATTTTCTACATTTAAGTTTTTGTTTAAGTTTATACATATAGAAGGTTTCCAAAGAGGCGCAAGTTCAATCCCGCTACATTGATTCTTTTATGAAATATAAAAATTATTTTATTATTTTCTTTACACTTAAAAAAATATAACAAAAAAATTAAGCAAATAATTGGCGAATTGTTGTGTACTCTGTTTCAATTCAGAGGAGTATTCCAGGAGGAATGCTAGAATCTCAATAAAAAATTACTTATCATTGCGTTCCCGCTTTAATTAATGTAAGACTTAATAAATTCTATACAATACATACCGCGTCTATATTTTACAAAAAAGAAATTCAAATAGGTTATTTTTATTTTATGTTTTATTTGCAGGTAATGGGACTGGTAATGGCGGTTCTTTATTTATTTAGTACGTTCATCGCAGTCAGGTCCTATCGTGGTATTTAAGTCGCCAAGAATCTCTATAACACTAGCTTTATCAAAATGCATTTCTGTGTTGTTTGTATATTCGAACCAAGATGTACTTTGCTTTGTACGTTTTATAGGTCGTTTAACTATCCTTGACTCTATGTATGTAACTATGGCGTCGGCATGGAGATATGTCTACTGACGCTTTTGCCAATATGTATATAGATAACGATGCCGTTGCGATGCTAGGTCAGTTATAGTAATAATTACTTATTTAGAAAACGTATAAAAGTTTGAACGAAGCGGGACTCGAACCTGCGCCTCCTGGAAACCGACCAGGCGCTGACCACTAAGCATTACGTTCTCAGAACTTCGTTAAAATTTTTATACGTTTTCTAAATAATTATTTTTCTTTCCTAAATGTGGAATAACAATATAAAATTTTAAGAAATATTGTAATAATTGTTTCCCTGTTCATGTCAGACAGACAACAACCACCGTTGGCTTTATAATAATGTCTATATTTAGGTGAAATAAAAATAACTAAATGATTTTATCCACATTTGCTCTATGTACCTACCGCATAAAGTGTGAGAGATACCGAAAAAACCATAATAGAACCTACTAATAAATGCCATAAAAAAAGTATTTTTTTTAGGTAATCCACGTTTTAAGTGTTCAATAATTTTTTATATGTAGAAAATTGTAATTTGATTGAACTTAATTTTTTTATTTTGTTTGTTTGAAGAATATATGATGAGTTTATTTAATTTATAACTATTTATAAGAATAAGATGCAATTTTATTAGGTAGGTAAATATTTTTTACTCTTGACATATTTATTGAATTAAATATAGATATGTAATGTATTTTTGGTTATTCAATGCTTAAAGTGAAAAGAATATTTGTAGTAGATATTACATAAAAATGTGGACTATTTCAATGTTGATTTTTATTGTGAATGTGATTACTTTATTTTTTATATATTTATAAATAAAATAAGAAAATAAAGATTTCTTTACAATTTTTGCTTGTATTTATTTATTTGGCGTTTGATAAAAATGATGGTTTGCCGTTAAAACTTTCAAAGTCAAAGTAAAAGACGATAGTTGCGTTCCTCTGCCTACGATTATTAGTTAGAATCCCTTAGGTTATTTAGCTTCATGCACATAACAGAGTAGGCAAGGGGAATCTGGGAACCTAGTATTAAGACACTCTGTTCCCATTAACACACTTTCGTTCTAGAAGTGTGAGGGTCAAATTCTGCAGATAGCGTGTTGAGTGGCGAAATTCAAATTCGCGCTTTGCCTCATTACCAGAGTAAGGAAATGAAAACATTAAATGTTTCATTTCCTCGAGTTGAAATCGAACCCGCAGTCTGTGAGTCTCGTTAACAGTCGCATGCTTGTACCCGTGAGCGACTGTGGTTATTTATACTTATTACTTTTTACAAAATTCGATAACTATAACATAAAAGTCAAAAGATGATGGTTGATTAAGCTTTAAATAGAATTAACCCTCCACGTTGCGCTCGTGTTAAATTCTATTTTTAAAAAATCCTAAGCACACGCCACAGACAAATATACTTTCCAAGTGTCCTGACGTATCCTTCCTGGAGGGAAAATTTAATATTCGTAAAATAAGATAAGACTTTACTACTTTTTAGTTTCAGTTATATTATTAAGTGAAACAAAAACACAACGGAACTGAAAAAAAAGTTAAATGTGGGTTAAAACTAGGTCACTGAACTTTTTAGTGTTTCTATCTACGCAAAACATCTAAATATATTGCGCGTGAGTAATATGCGTGAATGGTAAAATATTCTGACCAACCCGAATTTCCTGTCAGTTCATTATTTTGCGGCTTTGTCTGGATACTGACTGGATACGGACTGTATTCTGCCTTTTTTTTAGTGATAAACATAAAACTTGGTTGAAACATTAAACTTGCTTTTCTAGTGTGTGAGATTAGACGCGTTTTTATATTTATTAATAATGGCCCGAGGTCCAACTATTGTACGAGTAGCACCAGGGGGCGGCGGTGGAAGTGGGATCAAATGCTGCTGTTGTCGGTGTTGTGAATGTCTTAATTTAGGATATTTAACTACACAGCATGGTGCAATTAAACTAGCGGAAGCAGTAAGTACTTATTAATATTTTTTTATTCGTTCTTGAGATAAATTAAAAATCTGCTTCACCCTGTATCCCGCACACAGCGGGGTGTAAAGACACCCCCTAGTGTTAAGACACCCCCACTTTCTGTCGAACTTTCTGGAGGCATTGCGTGTTGAATGTCAGAACTCAACGCCGCGCTTAGCCAGTTCTTGAGATGTCGATGTTTATTTATAAGTTTGTCTTTATTTAAAAAGTTTTCTTTTATCAATACATTCCGAGAATAACATTGTTATAATGATATATTTTTCACTGTTGTTAATTTTACATCAACAGATGCTAGGATCTTTATGCCAAAGTTTGTTAGTTAAATATGGATTATCAGAAGCTAGCAGTATGGGTTCCGCATTCCATGGTTTTCTTACGACAGCGTCTGCATGTCTGTTTACAACAACTCTATTAATCTCCTGCTACATATTGTCAGCAAATACACAACATCTCATACGACAATCAATTTTTGTAAGTAGATTTTATTTTTACATTTTTACTTTTAATTATCTCTTGTTTCTTGTGTGATACATTCGCTCTTTAACATTTTTTTATTCTTTACATTCATTTTCTCATTTAGCTGCATTCTGTCACGTGTGAACGTGTGTGTGAAATCAGGTCAGAGAAAGACCAAATTTTCTACTTTAGACGTTCTGTCAAGAAGATTTTAAATAGTCTTAACCCCACCATAATGTAGGTACACCACTACACCAGTCTATTATTTTGTATTTACAGTCCCAGCTTGTTTCTTTGTTAATATGATTTATTTTGACAAATAAACACAAATACATATCACATCAATAACATCAAAGGCATTCATAATTATTTTAAGGTACATTTTTCCCCACAATATATTTATCATTGTATAAACATAAAAATATTTTTTTATATTATTTAATACAATGCATTTCATATTACTATGCACACGTTGCGTCAACAAAGCACTTGCAGCAAAAAAAAAAAACTCATATACGCATTTCGAATCACTGAATGTCGCAATTTAGTAGGGATCATTTAAAAATTGAAAAGTAAATAAATAAAGGTCTATTGATATATTGTTAATAGAATAATCGCATAATGACCTCATCGAAAGCGTCATTTAGGATGTAATCTTTTGCAATCTCTAAGTGGCTATTCAGTTATATCTTATCTTTCTGGCCAGTGAAAGAGTACAATGATAACAAATTAATCTAAGGTATTTTTACATTAAATCTAATTTCCTAGTATAATTAATTTCTAGATGGTGCTAGTTCTTATAAAAATTGTGTATGTTTGTCTCTCTACATTAAATAATAGTTGGTAAAATGTTGGCTTCGTGCCAATTTGAAATCGGAATAATAACGATGATTATTTGATATAATATGTTAAGATATTTGAGATATATGAATATACGAAATATTAACAAAAATGACATATTAATATTGTACTTTGAAGATATGTGATTTATCTCGCATAGAGCATGCTTAAGACATCTCTCTTTTAGCTTTCCGCCTGCAATCGTGATACTAAGTGTTGAGTAGCGAAACTCAGTGCTGCACTTCACCCTATCAGAACGACAAAATAAAATAATTTATTCCTCCGAATAAGGATCGAAACTAAAACCGTCGTGATTATAGTAAGACGTTATCCCACTGCGTCACGGCGGGTTTATTAACATTCTAAATAACCTAAAAATTACTACATATTTTTATTTATTTTGTAATTACTTTAGATATAGTCTATTTTTTAAACGTAAATTTATTTTAGGAATGTATGTACAACGCGGTGGCGTGTTTTATGTACCTTTCTGCATCTTCGTATATGGGTGTAGCGGTGAATATTTATCTGTATCCAAGATATGCTTTAGTCAATATGTACTCGGCGTATCCTGCGATGACGGCTGTATATGTAAGTATATTTTTTTATCAACAATTACATTCCAAAGAAGGTGCCCGATGAAGATGACTATGACGTTTGTTTTCTTATTATCAGCATTACGCTGTATCCCGCATACAGCAGGGTAGGCAGAGGGAACCTAGTGTAATAAAAGATAATACGTTTTCAAATTTCTGTCGAATTTTTCGAGGCGTTGAGTGGCGGGACACTACGCTACGGGTTTGCCTCGACACCAGAGCAAAGAAATGAAAATATACATTTATATAAATATTTCATTGTCTCGAGTGGGGATCGAATCCACAACCAATCGCGTAAAGTCACACTTAGGTAAGAAATGAGAAAACAAAGTGCAAATAAACAGAAAAATCCGTACATGGTAATTTATAGATATAATGCAAGAAAAAATCCAATAATAACTTATATTTGTAGTTCTTTTCATACAAAATATGCTAGTGCATACTACTGCAAAGTTAAGCTAGACAAAGTTTATATCTTATATCTCCCTATGATTTATAACAATGAAATTGGCGCGGGAGTGGGACTCCGGTCAAGGTGCGAGTCGAACTAACTTGATTTTTAGAGACAGCGTAGTCGTTGGTTGAACAACACGTTGCGCTTTATGTTATCAAATGGAATACAAATTTTTATTATAGTATTTGATTGTGCACATAATGTTCTCTACAGTCAATTAATTTTGAATACTATGTTTGTTGTATACAAAAATTACAAACTATTGAAATTTAAAATTGTTTTTTATTTCAGTATATAGGAGTAGTTCTTGGAATACTACACGGCGTAGATGCTTATATATCGTATAAGTACTATAAAGGAATTCGGTGAAATAATAATATATTTGTTAATTACCAAGGTTTCGTAGTCATTACGAATGTTAACGACCAAGAGAAGGCTACGGTAGTTATAAAGTATTATTATGCTCTTCTACTAACCACGAACTCTACTGTGCGTATAGTGGATAGATATAACTCTTGAATTATGTATAGGTTGGCTAACATATAAAGTAGAATATTACAAGTAATGTTAAAATGTATAAAAAAAATTATAATCACATTACAAAAAAAAACGATTTATTTACATTTTATGTATTTTTTTATATAACATATATGTAAAACATTAAATGGATCTTTTACTATGTTATTATTGTACGGCAACATTAATTTTTTTTATTGTATTCAACCGCCATTATTATTATTGTAATTACCTACTGTTAGTAACTTGCACTATCATTTAATTACTTATATATCAGAAACGATAACACAACCATTACCTCTATCAAGATACTGGTGAAATTAAAAAGAAATTAAAAAAAACAATAATAAGTATAGAAAGAGATAAAATAAATAAATCAGCTTCACGCTGTAACCCGCACACAGCGGGGTGGGCAGATGGAACCTAGTGTTAAGACACTCCGTTCACCACTTTCCGAATTCAAAAGGCGTTCAGTGCTGAGTGGCGGAACTGAAAGCCGCGTTTTGCCTCGACACCAGACCGAAGAGAGAAAAGAAAATATAATTGGAATAAATATTCATTTTTTCGAGTATGAATCGAACCCGCAACCAGTCGTTTTTACAGTTTCGCATTTGTGCCCCTGCGCTCCTACTGGAATCATTGATGGATATGAACTAAATTATTTAATTCTTATATCATTAAAACATATTTTTATGTTCGAAGCGATATCATTGAATCGTTTCGTACCAGGCACGACCTGCCGCCGTTCGCTGTGTTACTTACTACTTACTATATTGACTAGCAAATAGTAGCTTAGTGTCTCGTAAGTATATAAATAAAATTTTAACATATAGGAAATTTACTAATATATTTACTACTTTTTTATTGACATTTTGTTTTATTTGGAAAAGATTTGAATTATGTTCTTTCTAATTTATATAAATTATTTGAACTATAATGATACAAAACATATCGTCTTTGTAAAAGTATTATGAATATATAATGAAAAAAAATAAGAAACTAAAACAATGACTTGCTTGGACAGCGCCTGACGGTAATGTTAATGGCTGCGGGTCCTTCCTGGAGGTAATGAGGTTATTCTTATTTCTCAGCTCGGAAAAAGCGTGCCTCGTAGTGAATTCTGGTGGATAGCGTAGATTTCGGAGTGTTTTAACACTAGGTTCTCTCTGCCTACCTCGCTAGTTAGTGCTTGTGAGGGATAACGAGTGAACCTAATATTAATAATTTTACGTTTTTTAATGTATTTTTATAAATTGTATTTTTTATGCATACATAAACAAATTAAGCTATATTTCTTACATAATTTAATCAATTACATAATATTACTTTCTACGCTTAAAATAAAATATCGATAAAGAGGCCATAATAAGTTGTATGTAATTGTTATATTGTCCCACAGATTAGCTGTTCTTTCCCCGGGTTCAACTTATCTTATCGCCGAGAATAATGCTCTATAACAAACACCTACTCGTGTGCTAAAGTGGAGACATTCTGAACCATGTGATTTTAAATTAAATTACTTTAATGCATACATATTTTTGAAGTTTTGAGAATATTATAAAAGTTGAATAACTTTGGTGATTCATTAAATTTTTTTTATACATGAATCCTAATATTTCGCACTATCAGAATATTTATTTTTACGTTATAAATCAATTCAGTTGGGTCAGCAGAAATTCAAAGTGATGAGTCATAATTTCAATTTATCATCATAACAAGTTTATAGTACAGAATTTACAGATATCAATTTTGGTTTTTTTCCTGAGGTCAGTCAAGTAAGACGGTGTACTATGTACCAATGCTAGCAAGTTACAATAGTGCAGCTTTCGATGCAATCTCCGCATCCGCAGGTGAAGGTAGTATTGGAAAGTAGGCCAATATACTAAGGATCTTGTTTATTTATTAAATAAAAATTGTAAGTGATATTTTATTTTAATTTTATATACACAATATAAAGTTCACAATTTTGACAAAACTTTGCAATGCAATGGAATGAAATAATACAGATAACATATTTCTAGTAGTAATTAACCATATCAATTTAATTTTATGAAATAAAAGCAGGGGAATACCTAACACTATCGGATATTAATAAATGTTATATTAAGAATATCATTATAATATAGATTAATTTTATAAATAACATTTAACGGTTTACCTACGTTTCTAGTACTGTACGATATTTGATAAAGAGTCGAAATTCAACTATCGTCATAATTGCCATATATTTTATTTATATTTTATCTCATGATTTACTGAAAAAAAAAGTGTATAATTTCATCTTTGATGCTTATCTAATCATCAAATTAATTACTAATATCTTTATTTGAATACGTGGGTTTCATGTGTGTGTTGTTGTAAGATTTTTTTATATCCTGTTTCTATAAATAATTAAATACAGCAAAATAACGATGTGCTTTTCAGAATTTACTGAATATATTATCCACTTATCTGTTATTGTGTGTTTATCTCACTTTAACGCATGTAGTACCAGAAAGTATAGATTAATGGTTATTAAACTTCTAGTAAATTAAATTAAGATAGTGGTTAGAACAATGGCATTCTTTCTTAGAATCTCATAAATAGTATGATAAAGTTGGTTTAATAGTCAAGTGAATAATAGCTTTCATTATAAGTAGACAATTTTCAAATTATCTATAATTCTTTTATAGCTTTATAGAATATTTAATTGAATTTTTAATGAGTGATTAAAGAACATAAATTAATATAAGCATAAACACACTTATGTTTATTCTATAGCAGAATTTTTTTTATATGGACAAAGGCAAGGCAAACGAGCATACGGGTCACCTGATAGTGATTAGTGATTACCTACCCACGCTCCAGAGGCTGTAACACCAGAGGAGCTACCTTTAAGGTAGAAATGAAGATAGAAGCGCTTTTTGAAGGTACCCAAGTCGTATCGACCTGTAAACGTAGCCCCTGGCCACGCAACTGTGGAATGGCCTACGTGGAATGTAGGAAGTTCCTGCGAAGCCGCGCGGCAGTGGAGTGCCACGTATCCAGATGGTGTGGATGGTATTTGTGGCTTATTATGTGGTTAGAAAATTTGCGGCAGGTAACAGGTCAGATAGCTCCCCAGAACATTCCACACGATAAATGCGGTAGAGAACGCACAGCGACGAGACATCTCTACGCAAAGCCAAATTATCAAGCCTTTAACAGATCATTGGGTCTCCAACGAATCAAACGCTCTACGTTGTATGTGATCATTTGATCACATACAACATAGAGCTGATACCGTGGTAGAGATGAGAACAATATTCCATATGAGTTCAAACCTGGGCTTTATACAGGGCCTATCGGTGTTTTGGCGTAAAAAACTCGCTCGCTGCTGATGACCCCGGTTTCTTTGAGGCCTACTTGGCCTTGCTTTCCAGATGATCACGATACTGGCAGTTACTCGAAATGCTAAGGCCCAATGATAGCAGTATATGTAAATAGAACTGAACTGTAGGTTTGAACTTACTTGAATTGACGTTCTTATTTATATCTTCGTTTACCTTGTATGGTTAGACGAAATACCAATAGTAGCATGAGCCAGCTAACATTAGCTAGTTGATGAAATATTTAACCGAATAACGGCTAATATAATGCTTAAGTGAAAAGTAAATTATATATTTTTGCTTATTATACAGGTATAATCTAATCTGGACATATTAGAGATGCATGAAGGTAAAAATGTTTGTCTGCTTTTTTTAAATATTATAATTTTTGATTATGTTTCTCTTTTGCCAAGGATTCCGGGTTAGAGTTCAAGGCACCCGGTCATTTGGCTTTCGTGTTGACACACATTTAAGACATTGAGAACTCTTTACAGAGTATAAAAATATTTTATTATGACGTATTAGGCGAGATCCATCTCTGAATAACGGTAGATCTGAGAGATGGTCACCGCATAATGCACAGGTTATCCATCAATTGGGCTATTGAACCATCTGATGAGTCGTCTCCCACTTGATGGTTCTCGACATTCAATTAAAATACTATAATAGCGTATCGAATTCGATGAAGGAATTTAAATTATAATATTTAGGCATCTATAATAATATATATACACTTTTTTAAATAGTTTTATAAGTATCGTTAATTGTTTCCGTGAATATTGTGTCCGAAAGTGTGCTGACGTTTTGTACTTACGACGTAAAGACCTGTTCTGCAGGTGTAACTACTTTCACGTAGAGAATGACTTTTGTAGCTCACCAACAAGTTTAAATGACTTTCAAAGTGATTGCTAAAATTTATAAAAACAATGTTTTTTTATTGTACATTTTTAAAATTTCAATTGTTATAATTATAATAGTGTGTTATAGTATAGTAATAATTATAAGTATATATTTTCAAAATATTTATTTTTAAAGTGTATTCCTCACTAATATTTATTTTATACATAAGTGTATAAAATAAGTATATACTTATTTTGTTTCTTTTAAAGATTCGATTAAATCAGGAAACTCTCAACGTGTAATGACATACTTACCACTAATTGTAATTTTAGCTTATTTGAATAATTCAAGTAATCATATACATACTATATTGTATACTATTTCTATTATTGTGTTATTATTTCTAAATATTTCGCGTAAATCAACACAACTAAAATACATATATATAATAAGAAATCTAAATAATACTTAGATAAAAAGAGTATGGACAAGTGCACACAATGGATTAAAATAAAAAAAAAGCCACAATTATAACACAATGTAAAACATTGTTATCATGCGGAATAGTATTTTGTATGAAAAATAAACCTTATCAGAGCTACGGACACTGTACAAACGGGGGGCGTAAATTAGATACCAGTGAAGATTCCTAAATGAGTCACGGGTACCCAACGTCACTGAAGCTCGGACGCATCAATATTACCGTTATTTAGTTTCCGCGTAATGTTTGACTACCCGACATACAAAGCTATTCAAATTAGTATTTATGTGTGTCAGGAGTTGACAAAACATTGCTGGCGGTTTAGGTATCAAAGTAAGGTGATCTCGTTGGTTGCCGACGCAGTAGTGACAGACGCGCCTTGGAGCGCAGCGCTTGCGCCTACATCTGGCGCTCGGATCGTTTTTTTTGAATTGCCTAACTAACTCAAACTATTCATTTTGCGATAGAAAAGAATTGTACTAAAACTACCAAGTTAATATTGAAAAAGTCGGTTATATAAGAAGTTTGTTTAAACAATCAAAGTGAAAGGATACCTAAGAAACCTCCTCGTCGCCTTCATGTAAGTTCGTGGAAATATACTCAATGCGAGAACACTGGTATATTACTAATTGATTATTCGCATTCCTTTATCTTGACATATGGCGTTAAATTTACAATAGCATATAACGTTATATAGACAAAGATAAGGTATTCTGAACTGGGACACATCATTCTGGTACTGGTCATAATAAAAAAAACAATATACAGTTTATAATTCAAGAATATTATATTATGTACATTATTTACTTAGTTCAATGTACGTGTATAGGTATATTTATTTCTGAAACACGACGATACTTATTGGGTAATACTAATAAAGATAGTTGCAAAGATAGTTAAGTCCAAAGATAATAAATACTTAACATTGCTCGTTGTTAATCAAGGTGATTATAATTTAGAATTAAGTATTCCAAGATACGTGATTCGTGATTTGTTTTACTTCATAACGCGCTATCTCACTTCATACGTTTACAAGTCATACTTGAGACCGACAATATTAAACTACCAATACTTGGACACAAGACAATGGGACTTATAAACTGATGAAATTTGTTATAGTTTGTACAAATTGTAAAACTGTAGGTGATGAGGATTTCTCGGTGTATACGTTTCGTTCTTGACACATTTTTCCTGTATATTATAATTCCACGTAAAATTATCTTTGTATTTGAGAAACAGGTAATTTTGCTTAACACAAACATTTCATAGGAACTTTTTTTAAAAAAAATCCTCTTTACGATGTATTCCACATACAGCATGGTAGGCAGAGGGAACATAGTGATAAGACATTGAGTGGTAGAACTCAACGCCGCGCTTTGCCTCGACACTAGAGGGAACAAATGAAAATATAAATTTAAATAAATGTTTCATTTCTTCGAGTGTGGATCGAACCCACAACCAGTTAATTTGTGCCCCTGCGCCACGACTGACCTATACTAAGTACTTTTTAATATATTAAATTAGGTCTTATATTGGCATAAAAAATGTTGTGATTTGTACCACAACTTCCCGTGATCAATAGCAATTCGATTACTGTCCTTATAATCGAATCACATCGTTTATTATATATTTGTTAATTTCCTGTTTAAAATGTGGTCTTGTATATGCATTAGCACTATCTTATATAACAATAATTTATAAGTCGACATCTTGCGATGCGAAATCTTTCAAGGATTTCTGGTAGAGATCTCTCTTAAAGGATATAGATAGATATGTAAGTTACCCGTTGTAGATGTTTCTTTTAATATATCGCACCTTTATAATTATAGTGACCTAATCAAAAAAACCATATTTTGAGTTACATATACATTCTTAAATAGAAACCCTTCTTAAAATGTTATCTTCCTTGCCTTATTCTTCTTCTTCTTCCTGGCATTAATTCCGGCTTTTGCCAGGGTCTGCCTACCTGCTCAACCTACTCCACTTAGCTCTGTCTTTAACGTTATCTTCCTTGCCTGGGGATTAAATATGTTTAGATATCCATCCAAAACATTTTTTTTCTAAATAGTATTGTTAAGTAATCCAAAGTTGTTTCATATTTTTAAATCCCTATGAAAATAAACAAAAACAAAATTTCAGGCGGCAATAAAAGCGCAAATATTATTAATTTATTTTATTAATTGGCCAACCGCATCAAGTTTTTTATATTAGTTAGCAGCGACTTTTATATCATGAACTAGACCATGAAATAAATAATATTAGGTCCTTGACGTGTCATTTATTTATAAAGAGTGAACAATGCATTTTATAAGAACTATAGATATTTAATCGATAAATTCAAATAATTATCCGAATAGATAATCAATTGATATTTAAAATAACACAATTTTAATCAAAGTACGAACAAACAAAGTACGAACAAAGTTGTATGAACGCGAAAACATCACAAGAAATGGTGGTTTAGGTTGTTGTATTTTTTGACTTTTGTAGATTAGAATAAGGTGCAAGCGACCGAACAAAGTTTATATATTGTTTTTTGAAAATGTTATACTAATAGTATAAAAACTAATAGTATTCACAATTTCTTATTATCTAAATGAAATATAAAAAAATTTTATATAATATGTTTCTTTTTATACATTATTATTTTTATATATTACAATGTAATTAATTTTATTTGACAAAAAGGAGTTAGGAATGGATTTAAAGATTTAAATGTAACTATTAACTTTTAAAATAGATATAATAAGTATGTAAGTATGTGTAATTTATAAAATATATTATAAATCAATGGAAGGAATGATCGAAAGAATGAACGAATGATCGATCGGAAAGAATTATTTTATTTACCCCGCTCTGCACTGGTAAGAATACAAAGAGCAGCTTTATGTACCGCCTCTCAACATGCATTATCTCTAACTTAGGGCGAAAGCATGGAAAGTTGTGTCTTAAAGCCAGGTTTCCTTTTGTCTGCCCTGTGAAAGTAAAAAAAAAATACTATTAAATATTATTTGAGTTTAAAGAAAATAAGCATTATCACTGTTATATTACCTACTCTTTTGTTTTTCTACCATTCAGGTATCAAATTCTATCAAAATTGTATGTATAGACAGACGGTCGGATGTCACGTGCTGGAGAATTATACTTTAAAGAACACCTATAGATTATATTATTTCTAGTAGTTAGTGTTGTGTTTATTTAGTCACGTAGGATCCAACTATATTATATTGTACCTATATTACCGTACGTAGTAGATTTTAATAAAAAAAATACCATGCACGGTACCGGCACAGTCATTACACGGTTCGTTTCGGACAGAAAAGAATTTCTATGTCTATTTCTATATCAACGATTCTACTAATATATGATTATTTAGGTTCAGAGTGGAGCTGGGACAGTGGAGGGTAGCTTTTTTTTAAAGAGCATTGGAATTGATGCTGAGGGCGTTGAGCCACTTGGTTCGTAGTTCCAGGTTGCTGCAGAGGAGGCTCTGCAAAGTTGCAACTGCATGGTGAATACGTGGAATGCAAAGTGTTTTTTCTCATATATACTTTTTTCCGTAATTATTTAATGTTAATAACGTTAAAGGTGTTTCTTGACTTAACTTATTAGTTTTATTACATCTTACATCTGTCTTCTAAAAAATGTTTTCTCTTCTAAATAAATATCATGCTCGCCGTACATTAGTAATAAAAAACAATTAACAAAAATATGAATACTTACATCAACAATTATTATAAATATTTTCTTTATATTTACTACTAACTACGTTTATAAATATTAATTTAATGAATACGTAATATTTTATTAAGTATATATTTAGTGATAAATTTTCCACTTATTAGATACTACCTGTTGAGCGTGACCGTGAACATAGGAAATGTCGCCGTTATACTCGCCTAAAGTTGAGAAAAAGATATTTTCAATGTTACTGGTTTAAAAATGAAAAAAAATAATATTATATAATAATAATTTTCATTTATTAATTAGCAACATGTAAAATTAGTTATATATTACTATTTTTAAAATAAATAAAAGACCTGTAACCCTATCTATTTACAAATTCCAATATTTTAACTGCATTTACGTCTGAATTAATCTACTCCATATATCTAAGATATTAAAGATAATTGTTATCTATCCACAAAACGCATAATATTAATAATTTGTGTTATTGTCCCATTAATACAATACCGTTCTCCAGTTTCTGCTGAATTCTGGAGGCATTACGTACTGAGTGGCGAAGCTCAAAGGCGCTTTGCCTCGTTACCAGAGTGAGGAAATGAAAATAATAAATATTTCATATCGTCGAGTAGGAACCGAACCATAAATTGTCGCGCTTGTGCCTCTGTCGACTAGCCTGAAAGCAAAATATGAAATTTAGAAAAACAAATTGAGATGTAAATGAACAAAGTATATATATTTAAGATTTGCTTTAATAAACAGAAATACACATTTACATTTGTATCTATATAAGGCGGTATATTGTCGTCAAAAAGTATTTTTTTAATCGACTGCAAAAAATCAATCAGATAATATATCGCTACTAGTAATATTAACATGACTGGTAGTCTTCATATTGATTATAATCGAACCGCGGTCGATTCGAAGAACTATCGAAGAATCTTAATTACACACGTCATATTTTCTCCGTTTCTAGGAATTGTTTTTTTTATATTCTAAATATTTATTTTTGTTATAATGTATTATGTATATAGTATTTAACAATAAAGAAGAGATATTGGTTGGTTATTTTGCTACGGTTATCTATAAGTACCTACTGTTTGTTGTCAAAATAAAATAAATCAGTTTCACGCTGTATCCTGCACACAGCAGCGTAGGCAGATCGAACCTATTGTTAAGACAATGCGTTCCCCACTTTCTGCCGAATTCTCGAGGCATTGTGTTTCGAGTGACAGAACTCAACGCCGCGCTATGCCTCGAAACCAGAGCAAAAAATGGAAATATAAACTTAACTAAATATTTCGTCTCCTCGAGTGGGGATCGAACCCAGAACCAGTCAGTAATTTATTCAATCACACTTTGTGGCCCTACGCTACGACTGGCCTCTATTTGTTATACTATTCATAAATCGTAATATAAATCATTTAGTATTTATTTGATATCTATCGCTCAAAATTCGCGCAAAATTTGTCGTATTTAATAGATAAATGTTGCAAATGTTTTTTAGCGCACGACAACCGCGGATTTTATTACGTTAAACAAACACCGTACAATCAGTAACAATCTCTATATATAATAAGACAGTAAAAATATTTTGTCTGTACATTTAGTAAT
>DWAO01001808.1:0-17662 GCA_018230605.1 Heliconius congener
AAATATTTCATCTCCTCGAGTGGGGATTGAACCCACAACCAGTCGATTTACAGTCGCACTTTGTGCCACTGCGCCACGACTGGCCTCATTAAACTTAGTGACATAAATAAACTTACAAGTGATCTCTTTTTTTTGAAAAAAAAAGAAATTACACTCACCTGATATTCAAACAAATCCATTACACTACACTTTAAACACTATATTGCACACAAATAACACTAATATCTAACTAAATAAAAAAAAACTAGAAATATTGCACAACAAACACTTAAAATCAGGTACTTTTGGTGAAGAAATAGGAAAAAAATCACATTATTTCAAAGGATTTTTGCGGATTTTCATAGATTTTAATGGTAGGCTGCGCGTGCGCATAAAAAACGTGCGCGCAGTAACGAAACATATCGTGTAATGGGCTCGCTTCTTGAGTGTGAAATTTTGTATGACATTTTCTAACGGTGCCTGTGGAATACTGCTTTCTTCAAGCTTTTAAAGTTTAATTGGAACCGTTGCTATATGTGTGTTCACGTGGTTTCGCGCGTTTTCACGTTGGATTTTTTTTATAAGTATTACTTGAAATCAATGCTATGTGTGCTTCACGTAGCGTTGTCGCGTCTTAAGTATTATACGACATTTTTTATTTCTAGACAAAACTCGCCGAAACCTATTTAAACATCCTTACACATAGGTATATATATTCTATACTTTTCATTAAGGTTTTCGTGACGCAGTGGCATAGCGGTTGAATGTAAACGCGACGGTTATGAGTTCAATTATCACTTGGGAGAGTAAAATATTTTTCATTGCCTTGGCCTGGTAACACAACAAAGCGCGGCGTTGAACTCCGCGACTCAATATCATGAAAATAGCGCGAAAAATAGGAGATGGAGTTTTTTAACTATATATTCCCTCTGCCTACTCAGTTATATGAGGGATATAGAGTGAAACTAAAAAAAAAAAAGACAGACAGACATGAAAAAGAACATTTCATATATACATAAGTATACTTCGATTGATTGTCAGACAGTTAGTTGTATTCTTATAGAAATGAAGAGAATATAATTTTGCAATTATTTACTATTTATTTTTTTAAATTGTACAATAACTAATGTATGTATGTGTAATTTTAATAGAAAGTTTTTTTATATGAGCTACCGAATTCGAGCAGTTGGTACTTTAAGCAGTTAAACGTTGTATTTCGCATATTTCGCATAGCCAGAGGAAATCTGTTTCCCACGCGGCGTCCAATTGTCAAGACATTGCTTGTTTGTAGAGTGGCGGAACTCAACGCTGCGTTTAGTTTGCCAGAGTGGAAAAATGAAAATAAACTATACAACTTAATATTTCCCATTGAATTGTTTAATATTTTTATTTATTCGCTCTAGTAACGAGGCATCGAACGTGAATGGAATCCATAACCATCGCCTGTCCAGTCAGATGCTGTACCATTGTGACACAAAAGCCTCGACGTCAAAAGTAGAAAGGAAAATAGAAAATATTCCAAATAACTCCACTCTTAACTCTACACTCATATAAATGATATTAGATGAAATAACCTTTACCACTTTATATGAACATACCCCACGACCTTCCTAGCATATAGGCAATCTGTGTTAAGGCACTCCGTCCCCAGAAGCAGAACCGCAAATGTCGAGACATTGCGCGTGGAGTGGCAGCATTCAACCAGAGAATAAGAACGAATATTTTCATAACTTTGTGTTATTTGTATTTTATGTGAGCAATAAAGAATATTCGATTCTACTCTCCCAAACAGGAATCGAACCTACAGCCACGAAGGTTGCTATAGTAGACGCTATCACGCCGCTCCACGACGACACTAGAAAGTTTACACATTTTAAAGTGCAACGGTATATATAATACAATCTAAATTAAAGCTCAAAATCTCAATACACGCGAAAGTGAGTGAAATGCGACTATTAGTCACTTAGTTTTACGCTGTATCCCGCATATAACAAGTTAGTTAAGGTGTTACTGTAAATACACTCCGTTTCCCGCTAAGTTACTACCTACATATACGTACTTGTAAATGTGGGGGCTGTCGTGGGCCACGACTCTAAGTGTCTAAACACTTGGTTGTCTCTGCCAGTTCTTCACGTTATAGCATATAGCATGCGGGATATAGCGTGAAGCCAACAAAAAAAACTAAGCAAGTAGAAAGTCTATAGGTATGTATATTTCATAAAGAAACAGTTATTTTTAGATTAATTGTTCCTAGACATTGTATAATGTAGGTTTATTATGTGTTTTCCTGTTATTATTTTTTACGGCCATCATTCAGACGATAGGTCCGGGTTCAAATTCCGGTATCTTGTTTAGTTTAACGCAAAATATAAAAAAAAACTGAGCTGACGTCTATATTAGTCCTTTATTCCAAAAATTGTATGTAAAATATTGATTTAAATATTATATACATAAATACTAATATTATAAAGCTGAAGAGTGTGTTTGGTTAAACGCGCTAATCTCAAGAACTACTGGTTCGATTGAAAAAATATTTTTGTGTTCGATAGTCCATTTATCGAAGGGCTGTTCAAGTATTTTAATTAAGGTGGAAAAATGTAATATTGAGACTCACCGCTTCCTAATTGTCATTCATTTAAAAATATTGAATTTCAATTGGCGGAGCTCAACGCCATAATTAGACTACCGGCTAAGATTACAGATATGTTCTTACGCTTACTTAAGCAAAAGGCAAACATTGCTTTATATAAGATCAAAATCGAACCTACAATCTTCGCTCTTACAGTTTCCACTGCTCTAGCGAACTAGAGCGTTTGTGTCCCGAGTATGGAATCCGCTACCTTAATCTGTCGATCATCAGTCATGTCATAACAACGTGTAGCAAAAACGTAGATCATTGATCGATATGATCCATGGATCATTTGCGTTATGCCCATAATGGGGTGGATTTAACTAGTTAACACTAGTTTCTTGTTGCGGATGCGCACGCGCTGTTTGACAGTGATATAATAATTTGTTGCATAAAATTAGTTATATGGCTATTCATGGTTCAAATTACGGTCAAGAAAATGTTTTTTTTTAATATAGGTATATAAGCTCCTAGATAGTTCGATAAAGTCCGATAGGACATATATTTTTATTTATTTATTATAACATTTTTTCATCACGCTGTATTAATAAATTATTTTAACCATTCGTGGCCTTCAGTTTGGTTTTTCTCCCATAATAGGGTAGACAGGGTAAACTTAGTGTTAAGACAATCCGTTCCCCATTTACTGTCCCATGATCGAGACGTTGTGTGTTGAGTAATGGAACTTAATGCCGCAATTTGTCTTGCCGCCCGAGCTAGGCAATGAAAATAGTTCATTGCTCCGAAATGAGAAATGGAACCCGCAACCGTGGCCTGTATCATAGTAGCTGTGGCGCTGCGCCAAGATGAGCGACGGCCTCATTCGACAAATATTTTTTTTAATAGTAATAAGACAAAGTCCGGCGTTGAGTTTCGCTACTCAACACGCAATACATCGAATTTTTTTTTAAAAACTAGGGAGAGAACACATTGTGTTTTATACATGGTTCCCTTTACCTAACATTTTAAATGCGGATGCGGATTGTGCTAAAAAAAATAACATACAAAAGTTATTTAGGATATAAATCCAAAATCCGTAAATTAAAATAAGTTCAAAAGAATAACAACTAGTTTTTCAGACAGAATTAAAAGCTAACCGTTAGTTAGCATTAATATTATAAGGCGTCTAAAAGAAAGTAAAGTAACACTTGTACCGGCGTGTTACGGTTAAATTACGTCAGTGCTTGACAAAAACTGGACATTTGACAGTTTTTATGGATTATTTTTCGTATGAAATTTTGTTAAAAAAGTTGTTGAGAAAATTTTACTCAAAGCCGCGTTCTACTTCGTTATTTGGGCAGAAAGTGACAAAGCAGAGTGTCTTAACACTAAGTTCGTTCTGTCTACCCTATGATGCGAGAAAAATCTTCAAACAAAAAAATAAGCACTTCCCCTAAACAGGATATCGGCCACGAACGGTTCAAATAATTTAATTTAAATCAAACATACTATAGAACAGACATTTTAGAAAGCATCTAACAAAACCACTCCAACCACTACATAATCATATAATGCTCTCCACAAGTGAATAGGAACGTAATTGCTACGGCTGACCCCCGCGATCCACCGACCAATGATCTATAGATCAATGATCGATAATAAGGATCGGTATGAAAGTCAACGTTGGTATTCTTTGGTTACATTTTGATATTTATATTATAGTGTATCTTGGTACAGTTAGATTGTCTGAATGCTGCGATGTTGGCAGATTCAAATTCCATATAAGGAAAGATTTATACCTACATACACTAATATTATAAAGCTGAAGAGTCAGGTTGAAAGCACTAATCTCAGGAACTATTATTCCAAATATATTTTTGTTCGTGCTAGCTAGTCCATTGATTGAGTAACGCTATAGGCAATATTACATCACGTTAATTGTCTCCTTGTACCCCGTTGTACCTGACTGAGTTACCTCCCACACTTAGAATGGGTCATGTATACACATAAAGAGTAGTTATTTCTATGTAACGCAGGGGTAAAAGCTAGTTCATAAGAAATACAGTGCATGATCAACTTTGCTAAACGAAATGAATCACTAATTTTATTCAATTCCACTCGATGGAATGATTTTATGCAAATTATTATCAATTCTGAACTCTGGCAGACAAAGCATGACGTTGAGTTCCGCACAACACGAAATGTCTTGAAAATTAAGCAAAATTTATTCCACAAAAGTGTGCTTGGTGAGAATGGAATGTATGTCCTTCGTTCGTTAAACAATTTAACTATCTAGTAAACTTACAGGAAATACTTATTTTAATAACTTTATTGTTTATATATATATATATATCTAAGTATTTAAGATCTAATAAAACATCCGTCAGTAATATGGCCAGTATAAAAAGAATCATAACAATAGCAGTCATCATGGCAAAGCGTCTAATAGTAAGCGTAAAGGTTGTGGGTTCGATTCCCACCCGAGGAATTAAAAGACAAAGCGCGACACTGTGTTACGCCAATCGATACGCCATGTCTCCAAAAATTCGGCGGGATGTGTCCCGACGTATTTTTGTCCCGCCGCCTTTAGCGTGAACCTAAAGAAAACCTAACAATAACATATTCTGTTATCTTCACAAATCTTCCTTATTATTCCTACTGACACATCACTCTGTTCTGCAATTTAGCTAGTTCGATAAATGAGATATCTCTCCGGTTAGTGAGTGACTAGTAGCCAACGTACAGATTAAACTATTGCACTTCATATTTGGAACGTAGGTACGTCGAGAGTGTATGGAAGTATTAAGCCAAATTCCTACGAAAACGGGAAACAAGGGGATTTTCCATTTTACGTCTTAAAATAACGCACACAAAGTTACGAGCGATGACTAGTAAACTATCACAGTAAAAGCACAACTACAAATGCATATAATTAGAAACCATAATTAACATGAAAAATTATACAACCGAACATATATAGAACATAAAAATTAATTAGAAATCTTGAGTATCAATAGTCAAATGCGAGAAAAATTGCTATTTCCAACTCGAGTGTAGTGAAAGTCTCATCAAAATCAGTTCAATCACATATGATAAAGGAAAGGCGGGATCACTTTTCGATTACATGTAAAAATGTTTAAGAGATCGGCAAAGTTTATTTGCTACAAAAGATCATTATGTTCCGTATATTTGTTTCATTTTTTATTCTTCCGGCATTGTACGCTGGGCTGATATTTTCGAAACATTGTATGTTGAATGGCGGAACCCAACGCCGCGCATTACTTTATCAGAACAGGGAATTGGAAATTATTCCAATTTAATAGATGTAAAATAGTGGCTTTAGCAGAGTAGGGAAGATAACCAAGTGCCAAAACACTACGTGCCTTACGCACTAATCAAATGCAAGACATCGCGTAATGAGCGGCGGAATCAACGCCTTGCTTTACACCAGCAATGACCTGAAAGCGATAATAAATTTATTATAATCATTCCACAAGTGCGTATCGAACCCACGGTGGCCTCTGTATAGAATATTTTACACGTGCCCATACAAATATAATTACAAACGTACTTTTCTATTAATCGCGTCTCTAATATTGACATTCGATGACTAATGATTGTAAATAGATGTGAGTTTTTTGAAAGTAATGATGATAACTTCAAGCAACGGTTAGTATTAAATTTATTGTTTTTTTTGCTACACACACGCTTTCACGCTTTTTCCCGTATAAGAGGTTAGATAGAAAAAAATATGGGCGATAACTAGGGAAAGTAGTGTCTTAGCACAGAGTTCCCTCTGCCTACTCTGCTATCTAGCGGAAGACACGAGCTAGGGAAAATTTAGAAAAAAATATATATTTACTATTACCATTATGGCGCATCGCAGCGAACGCAATGATTGTAGATTTGATCCATTCTCGAGGAAATTTTAATTAATTCATAACATAAAAAAAGACTAATGGTTGGGTCATACGGCACGCAATGTAAAATTTTTTGTTTAAGCTTCTTGCTTCGTGTGTGTATGTATGTTTGTACAGAAAGAACTCGGACTATATGATTTAAATTAAATATATTATAACTTACGAAACGGTTCAAGTTTCATCAAAATCGGTCCAGTAGTTTATGAGATATGCTTATTCAAATTTCAGTATTGAAAGTCAGTTTCAAAAGTATGAACGGTTACTTTGACTTAGAGATATATCGTGTTGAAAAAAAACCCGCTACCAACTCTGTTTAAACTAAAATTCCCTTGAGTTTTAAAATACTATGTAATTGTGTTCTACCATTATAACCAACTTATAACTAAAACCGAATCTCTAGAGAATACTTTTCTATTTAAAGAAAAAAAATTACAACCCATACAAAAATACTGTACTCTTTAATTGTATGAAATGTAACATGCTAAGGCAAAAAAACAAAGCGACCGCCTCATTCCCTAAAGAGTTACAAAAATTTGACGGATGGTATCAATTTTTACGCTACTGGATAGTTTTGGCCTTTAATGTACCGATATTTTTTGTTTACCATCAGGGCACAGTGGGACATTGTGTCAGTCTATAAAAACGACGGTTGTGGGTTCGATTTTCACTAGAGGGAATGAAATATTCATTATTTTCATTTCCTCGCTCTGGTAATGAGCCAAAGTGCGACATTGAGTTTCGCCAATCAATACGCAATGTCTCGTAAATTCGTCAAAATGTGGAAAACAGAGTGTCTTAACACTAGGTTTCTTCTTGCTAACCTGCTGTATGCGGGATACAGCGTGAAGATAAAAAAAATATATTTTGCTATATGCGGGAGATGTAAGACTATTTGAGCATTATATTATGATTAATGATTTAAATTTTGAAGCTACTGGATACATTCGGCTGAGGCTTTGTTTGAGGAAACTTTTTTATTTAACTACATAACATATGGTTTTATAATTATACCTATATTATAAAACAATAGAATAAGAACATAAAAAAACTTAATTAAACTCTCGGCTTATTTTTATTTGAATTGTTAAAAAAAGTCATATATTAAATAAATATTGTGCAAACGACTATCAGAATATGCTAGTTGTGGTAAATCCACTTCCTTATAGGGGATAGCTTACTAATTATTAAATTCGTTTTTCCGATGTCTGGGCACGTCACAGGATAACGTTGCATTACTATTGTTTATGGTAAAACCAAAATCCAAACTCAAAAATCTATCAAAAACCAGAAAAAAAACCTAAAATCAATTAGCGGCGTCAGGACTAGTAGAAAGAGCCCACAATACTATTGAAGTGGGGAGGAATGGTGTGTCAAAAAAAACATGTACCTGCGTATAGCCGCAAGTGTCAACGCGTCATTTGTCAAATTTAATTATTGTTACTTTTTTTTACAGTTATACAGCGTGTTCGGAATTGTTTAAATGTAGCTTTTAACTAAAATCACTCTTTTATACATAATTAGTAAGATTTTAATATAAATAAAAAATAAAGCAATAAGTTATTATAGTACTGAAAATTCACTATTAATAACATATATTTAAAGGTGTCTATGATATTTTCGTTTGACTCTCGTTTATAAGGAATTAAGTAGGTGTATCTATTGAAAGCTCTTGTAGATATTTTTGTTATCTTTGCTTCACGCTGTAACCCGAATATGTGAGGGTAAACAGAGGGAACCTAGTGTTATACTCCCCGTTTCCTTTACTGAGCCCAAATTTCGAGATATTGGCGAAACTTAACAGCGCGCTTTGTGTAAAGTTCTTAAAAAAGACCAAAAAAATACCATTAACCCAATCTTTCTACTTTGTATAACATTTTCAAATTAAAATTCGGAAGGCAGTTCTACTGAAAAGCGCCGGCGACTAATTCAACAGTTACTCTTTTTAATACTATCTATATGTACATATCGTACACATAATAATCTGCCGTTACTGTGTGATTGACATATAATTCACAGACAAATCTGCTCGACTCAGAAAATTTAAATTTAGCATGTAGGTTAATAAGGTTATTAAAATTATTTATATTTTTTTTACATTTTAAAACACCTGTATAATATACACAGGTTTTATAAAACAATTTGTCATACATCGCCGGTGGCCGGGCGTCACCTGTCTAGTAGTGTCCAAATAACATTTATCATTTGAGACGATTTTTTGAGAAATCAAATGAAAATTGTTCGATAATTGTTAATATTTTTGTCATGACGAGGTGATGGTCGCGAGTTCAAGTGCCGCAGGATGATTTTTTCCAAATGGTAGTTTTTGGTTTCAGTAGAATAGAAAAGGGCACAAGCTGTGACTGTAAACGCGACTGATTATGAGTTCGATCCCTACTCGAGGAAATGATTAAATAATATTATTATTTAATCATGAATATTTATTTAAATTTATATTCCCATTTGTTCTCTCTGGTATCGAGGTAAATCGATATCGAGGTAGACTAACTAGTCGTAGCCCGCAACTTTGTTTACCCTAAAATTTGGCGTAGGTATAGGTAGTGAGTAGGTACTACATGCTAAAATTCCAAAGCCCAGTAGTTTTTTTTGTCACAGATAAGGCATCAGTCGGTCACTCAGTAACGGAAGATAATCATTTATTATTTCAATTAATATCAAGTAACACTATGGCAATAGTAATGTAACAAATCAAATTCCAAACCTTTAATTTGAAGAAATGTTACAATTACACACTAAAAAAAACCAAAATCTTACTCAACATTACAATACAAAATTTGTAAAATTAGAAACAAAAATAATATGCAGCATCTTATTTTCCTCCCTTTCTTCCACAATGTCTTAAAAATTAAGCGGTGCGTGGGGAACGACATGGTTTTTTTTGGGGAACCTCCAATAATTAAACCACAAAAAAAGACTACTTTTTCGAAAAACTCAAACACGCAATATCACCAAGCTTAAACGGAAAGTAAAGAACGGAGCGTCTTAACACTACGTCTACCCTGCTACATAAATAAGCGTGTACTGAAATATTTTTCAGGAGAGGCTTAAAATGAGTTTAAATTTTAACAGATCAGTTCGTGAAAAGGTTAGTGGTTAATTTTTCATGGTTTTGTTATAAGTATTTTTTTAGGTTGGGCACAAAATAATTCTATGTAGGCCACGGCCCATCCGACTCCTCCTATTGTTACCCCCATGGCTATATGCATTAATACATATATAATACACACAGACAAAGCTACGGGTCAACCTTTAATTACAAAAGGAATGTACACAAAGATACTGGCGGCAATATCAAAGTGAGATTTAAGATAAGACGTTTAATCAACTGATTGTAGGAATGTTACTGAGAAAATGTATTTGAGATCGTTTCGAACAAGTTATGATAGCCTGTCTCACGGTACGATGATAGTAGGTAGGATTCCCGTTTTTGTTAGCTTCACGCTCTATCCCGCATATAGAAGGGTAGGCGGAGCGAACCTTGTATTAGGACACTCCGTTCTTCACGCACTGCCTAATTTCCGAGACATTTCCGTTTTAAGTGGAGGTATTTAGAGACGTTGAGTTTTATAGAGAGCAACACCCCGCTTTATCACCCCACCTGAGCGAGAAAAAGAAACTAATGTGTCACCGTGAGTGGGAATCAAACTCACACCTGTGTTGTTTATCGAACTATCACATACTGTCTTATTGCATCACGAAGGCTGTATAACATAAATATAACAAAATATATATATAGTAAAATGCATTAAATATGATTCAGCGGTCTCGAGAGCCACGCCTACAATGCAACTGTCAGTCTGTCTGTCCGTCGATATCCTTTGATTGCGCTCATTTGTAAGGAACTAGGTAGATACATATTATGTAGGTATTTAATAAGTTATTTTCTGTGGGTATATTAAAATCGTGATTGTGCGAAATTATTGTTTCGTGGAGTTTCATGTATGGATGGATGTAGATTTGTACAGTACGGTTGACGAGTCGTGACCGCCCTGAAGTTAGCTGTGGATGGGTGCGAATTTAATTTTAGATTTTTTTTATTATTTTCTTCCCGAGTGACAAACAGTAAACAACGCGCAGAAGTTCAGAAAGCTCTTCAAACGGTGCGTTGGTGTGCTAGCATTAGGCCCTTTCAGTCTACCCTGTTATATGCGGGATACAGTGTGAAATTATTATAATATCTGGAATGAAAATGGAGATCGATTCGTGATGATAAAAAATATAAATTATAAGTTTTAACTATTAATATTTACGCAATTATTTGAATCTACACCTCTCATATACCGACAAAACTTAACGTTAAGCTTTGCAATTCAACAATTAACATCTCCAAATATTGTCCTAAATTTAGGTTCTCTACCTAAAATGGTATGCGAGGATGTCAGATGAGAAAACTTTAAGAAATTTTCATCTGGGAATTGAACTGACTACCTTTGGAAACTATATTTTAACAGGTGACATTCAATATTTTGTCCTACTAACTAATCTGTAGTGTTTATTTAAGAAATGTCAACAATCGACGCGCGCATACGGTAGCTGGATTTAACTTGTCTACTTCCATAGTGAAGTTCTTAAATAAATATATTGGTTTATCGATATAAATTATGTAAGCACTAGTCTTCGCACGCTATTTTGTTTGCACCTAAAAACGTAAAATGCTAAATCTCGTTTTTTTTTCCGTTTCCGTAGAAGTTTTGAGTTCTTCTCATTAAGCGCTCCCCTACACCTACCCACCCTACCCACATGCCAAATATAACAAAAATATCATCGAGGTATTTTTGCTATATTATAATTTTATATAAATGAAAACACCAACAATACAAAAATACGAAACTATCATGAAGTAAGTGAGTGGTAAAAGAGGCAGAGGACGATCTCGATATAGTCGATATTTGTAAAAGTCACGTCCTAGCCTGGGGGACATTTATGTGCGGGTTGATGACAGTGGACGAGAAGTAAAAGGTATGCAGAGAACAACTCAGAAAAATTTTTAATGACTTAATGCTCTGTCGACAAAACGAGTTTAAACTCCAAGACACATCACTACACTCTACTTATTTCCTATACGAACGGAATGTTATTTACTTAGGCTCCACTTGAACGTTTCAAGATTCGAAACTGTCCGGTAAAAAATACTAATATTATTCAAAATTATAAAATAAAGTAAATAGCTGTAAAAAATTAATGCACTTCCCTAATTTCACAAAATTAAAAAGAAAGGCAGAAATTAATATTTTTTTATCGGTCGCGTTCAATCGCTGAACCGATGAGTACACGACGCGGCCACAAAAAAGTTATATCTATTAAGAAAATAGTCTATTATTTTTTTATAAGTGAATATAAATATAAATATCATTTAATCAGGTTTGAACCGGAAACTAAACCAACGAACAGAAAGTTGTATATATATTTCTTCGTTCAGGCAAGATAAGGCGAAGCGTTGAGTTCCACCACTCAGTAGACAGTATTTCAAAAATTTGGCGGTACGCGAGGGCCGGAATGTCTTTACCTTGCGATATACAGCTTCAAAACAAAGAAATTGAGGTATTCCATGGGCGTAGGAATAAAGGAGGCCGAGTGGTCTGTCCCCACCCCAGAGCTTTCACTAACCTAAACTTTATCATGACAAAATTCAAAAAGATCCCTCGACAAGAACAGAGATAAGTTCAAAGCTAAAATCCAGCTTACCAGCTTAACCACCATAAATCAAGTACCTACTCATCATCATCATTTGATTTTCTTTTAATTTCACAAAGAAATAAAAAAATCTCTAAAACTACAGGAATAATAATAATAATGTAGACAATGTGTGTGGGCATTTTAATTTTGACACCAAGTCATTTGTCAAAGGTTTTTTTACGTTTAATTTTTTTTAAACTGTTGTCATTAGATCGAAATCTATTATATTATTTCTAATATTATAGTCTCTTGTTTTCTTGAAAACCTAGTTTTAGCATTTTTTATTTACAATTGTACAAGACATTCACCAATTTTCAAATATAAATAGTGGGAAAACTTGGGGGGACTTAGTATTGACTCATTATTTCCTATGTTTTAACCACTTCAATTATAATATTTATGCTAAATTACATTGCATCTAGACCATAAATTGAGCTCCTTCAACCAGCAACTTTAGTCACTCACACGCAATGCCTTGAAAATTGGGCGGTGCGTGGAGGACAGAGTGCCTTAACACTATGTTCTCTCTGCCCACCATGCTATATGAAAAAAAAGACATAACTTACCTGATTGTGATAATGCGCTAGCGGGTGATGCGGTACATGCCGCATCGCCGGGTGCAGCATGGTGCTGGCGGTGCTGCTACTCTCTACCGCCTGTGAAAGAGAGTATTTATTAAATGAGGAGAGAAAAAAACATATTCTTTACCTGCAACATTTTTGAACACATCAATCTGATCTGTTAAAGCCACTTACCGGAGTCTGTTCATCCTTCTTATCAGTTTCGTCACCGAGTTCCACAAGTTGGAGAGCTTCCTCTAGGAGATCGAATCCTGTCTCCTCGGTGACCAGCTGTTGAGGGAGTTCACCTTGGATAACGTATTCACCTAGAAGGAGAAAAAATAATAGTAAGGTACTAGTTTTTATATACTTTTACCGCACAAAGCAGAGGGAACCTAATCCTACTTATATTACAATACGGATAATATGTTGATACATTTTATGTAATTGTGTTAAAAATACCTACAATACATAAACTCTACAGCTTTGTTCGAATTATGTAAACGCTTTTTTTGTTGAATCCAGACTTAATTTAAAATGTTTAATTCAAAGAAGCGAACACAAAAAGTAATTTGTGCAATTAACAAGGTACAAATCAGTCGATTATTTAAATATAACTCGATAATGACCTTCGTGGCACAGCCTGTGAACACGACGGTTGTGGGTTTGATTCCCACTCAGCAAATGAATTACCTCGAAATCTAACCTACCCTATTACTTATTTATCTTTATTACCTAGAATTTGAACAAAAATACCCAATCTACTAGAGACTAGCCTACACATTTCTTTTACTAATACTAACTTCCTTTCCGTACCTACCTCATAAAATGCGTATAGAAAAAAAGAAATATCTACAGAAATAAATAATTTTTAACCGAAACAGTGAAGCTACATTGTTGACGACAGGACAGTAGTCAAAAGAAAGACTTGAGGTTAGAAAAGACAGTTAAATTTGAACTAATCTTGTCATTTTATTGACTGTGAAAGGATTTAGTATATAATTGATAAAAGAGAAGAAACATTTGGGTTTTTATTATTTTGTTTTGTGGTAATAATGTTTAATGTTTAATTCTATTAAACATAATAGAAAAATATTTTTTCTCGCATATACCTCGCGTATGCGTGAAGCATCAATGGCCTTATTAGTTTTATTGGAAGACTAGCGATCCGCTTGCGGTGTTGCCCGGTTGAATCTCTTACTGTGTCTCGTATCTCATCTCGTACTGTTTTCTAATAGCATTCATCATTTAAAATACTATAAATTGAAAACTACTTCAGCCAATTCAATAAAACATTACATGTCAAACATAATATTTTGTATACATAATTCTGAGATAAGAACAAACGGATAGACAGACAAAGAATTTTATTTTTAAGAAGTTGTTTATTACTTTACCTATAACGACAAGTAACTCAAAAACACAGTGTACGGTTAAACTGTCATTCACACAAAAAAAGTTGTAAAACAAAAAAAAAAAGGAAACGACAAATTATTCATCTCATTTTGGTCCTGTGGTCAATTATGTCTTTAAACTAAACCCTTTTCACGGTTAACAAGATTACAAGATTACTTCAAATTGAACTGTCTTGAACTAACCTCAATCTTTTCTTTTGACTACTGCCCTGTCGCCAACAATGTAGATTAAGTGTACGGTTAAAATTTAACTATTTAAGTAAGTAAGTAAGCAAATGGGGCCGTCGTGGATCAGAGGCACCCGCGTGCTTTAACATTATGTTCCCCACGCACCGTCCAATTTGTTCCTGTGGTCAAAATGGCTGTTCATTTGGGCATTTAGAATGTTGACACATTCTGCGTGTCATATGTCATACACAACTCTTGTTCTTCCATTCTTCCATTTTCACCACGCAAGCGACGCCGCAAATAAAAAATATTTTCAAACATAATCAGTCCTCAAAATGGCATTCGAATCTATATATATCATCTAATTACAAAGTACCCTAAACAAAGTCGAATCCCAGACCTCCGTCATAGAAAAAACACTACTATTTAACACAACTAGTAGCAATGTACCGTTGCCAGAACAAAAGACGGATTAGGCTTAATACCTCAATTGTTTTTTTTGTTGACCGTCGTCGCCGCTTAAATTTTTGGTTTTTGTTAATTTTTTTTCATTATAACAATCTGATAAAGTGTCATAAGCTGTATATTGGCTTTTAGGGATAAATTAAATTTTTACATTTCAGTTTAGTTAATTAAGATGCAGCGTTAAGTTCCGCCTTAACAAGCAATGTCTCGCAGATACATTAGGTTCCTTCTGGCCTGCATGCAGGACACAACGTGAATTTTCTTTTTATTATCGCTATTCTTCCCTGCGAGTATCTACCTAAATTAAACAAACTATTGAAACAATTTTTCGAACGGCCATTTTGATTCATTAACTAAAGTTAAGCACTAAAAAATCAAAAAATATTCACATTATACTAACGTGGCGTTACTAATTTTTCCTTATATAGTCAGCTATCCTGTCTCCGATTGGTCAGCCGTGAAGGTCGCGCCAATATGGCGGGTCTAGTGTATTTTTTTTTTAGTCCGGATTATCGACGAATTGAATTTTTTGTTCCGGGGCATGAGGAAAAATACATGATTGTAGGTATATTCTGAAAATAGCAACCCACCCGCGGTTTCGCTCGCATCAACTTAATGTTATTTAATAGCCAAAATATGCAAAAGATTTATATAAATTGTTAGCATAGCCTATATGTTATTCTGATATATAAGATATACCTACTACTATTATTTTTCATCTAAATCAGTTTAGTAGTTTTTGTTTGAACATGGAACAAACATTCATCCTCATAAACATTCATATTAATAATATTAGTAGGATTTAAACCATTTCAGCACAGTTGGGAAGTGACAAGTTAATATTTAAAATCAGCTTTCTACTCGTAGGTTTAAAAGTTATCCATATTGTAATATTCAAAAATTAATATACACAATTTTTTTTATGAACTAAGACTAAATTTAAAATGATTATTTTTCAAACGATATTTCTTACAAAAAAATCTACTCCTTTTTTCTTCCCAAATTGAAATTGAAAACATTATTTATTCAAATAGACTTTGGTAAGCACATTTGAATCGTCGAATGAATATGTCTTTACCATCGGCTCGAAAGGCAGAGTAGCTGAGAAGAACCAACTCAACCAAGACCATTTACGTATTAAATATTTATTTTGCTCAAATGGGAATCGAACCCGGAACCTGTCTCTTTACAGTCGCAAGCTTGTGCTTGAATGGTTTTATTAACTTTTTCAATGTCAATATTATAATTTAATTATTGCGTAGACTGGCAGTTGCAAGAGATTCAATTGATATTAATAACATACATTTTTGTTAATGTTTCTAAGCCATATTACGGCTTTACTTCCTTGCGTAGTGTGTACAAATTTAAGTTCAGGGGCTTTGACTGTACAAGTATATTGATTGATAGCGTGTATTTCAGACATCTCACATTAGAAAAAGAAAAAAAAGAACAATACATAATGCGATAAATATCTATTTTTGACTATAAATAAGTTCACGCTGTCAGTAGGCAGAGTAGGCAGAGGGAACCTGTTTCAACATTACATGTCGACTGGCTAATCGTGGCGCTTTGGTTTAAATATTTAAACATAGAGTAAACATTTTTTACTTCACGCTGAACTCTGCACGCATCAGGGACACAGGGGGAATTTGGTGTTAAGACTCTCCACCGAATTATGAAGACATCCATCCGTTCCGAATGGCGGACCTCAAAGAGTAAAGTTTGTTAATTGATTTTGAAACATAGATGAGGTCCTCGCTGCTCATATAGTTACCAGTATAGTCACATGACACTTTATAAAGTGGATAACTGACTACCGGTACAATGTGTCATACAAACAATTATAAATATATGGGATACCTCAATAAATGGACTATCTAAAGCAAAAAGATTTTTTCAATTTGAACCAGTACCTCCCGAGATTAATTATTCAGCTATATTATATTTAAAAATAATATATCCTAATAAAAATGACAACAACAAAAATATTCAGAAAATACAAAACTTAATATAAACGAGTTATAAAAGACTATGTTAAATTTAAAAGTATATAAACTATTTTTATATAGCCGTGATCTGTAGATCTATGATCTATAGATCAATTCACTTTCATAGCAGTCATTGTCAAGGTTACAATTGTGCTTGGTTCGTTATTAGGTAACCATTAGTTACGGTAACACGATTTGTACTGAAACTTAAATTTATAAAGGATTTTGTACCTATTTTTAAGATTAACCTAAATTTAAAGGGTAGTCGTTCAAATCTTTATAGAATTGAGCCTTATTATCAAAAATTACGTACTGACGGATTTTAACGCCGCAAACACTATCCTAACAAATGCAATACCTATGCAATGTTCTTCGATGATGAGGTCCGTATATATAAATCGATTTAATATATACAGTCCTAACTTCCGAGTGACAGTCAAACAACTCACAGTTGGAATCATGCGGCGTAGAACGCTCAGATTTGGTAACTACTAACAGGGGATTTTCCAAAATTGCTAAGCGAACATGAAAGAACTACATTTTAGCTTGTGCAGTCCAGGCTAATAAGTTACAGGCCATAAATAGTTAAGTTCAAAGGTGTTATTTAATTTTTAATACTACAATATGTAAATCAATGTAGGTATCTACTTACAATAATCTATATATATAAAAGGACATGTACTTAAGGGTGCAAATAAGCGGGCGAAGCCGCGCGCGCCCGCTAGAAATAAATATTTTTTTAGCCGCATGCACATAGCATGTATCCCGAACAAAGAAAGGTAGGCAGAGGGAACCTGGGAACCTAGTGTTAAGATTCCTCATTTTTCGCTAAACCCTTAAAACCCAAAAATGCCGTGTGATCCCGGCCTAGAATAGGATCATCCTGGTACTGGTGGTGTCGTAA
>DWAO01001809.1:0-17658 GCA_018230605.1 Heliconius congener
GTAAGGGTGCAAAAGTAAAGGTGCAGATTACTTTGCCGTTTGATTAATATGCCACAAGCAAAAAATTTTTTTTATCTTCTAATATTTAACAATTTCTTGATTTTATACAAAGTATAATCAGAGTCGTATGGTACCTTAGTTGCCTACCCAATATATACTGTACATTACTAGGCACCGTGGTTTAAACATTTTTCGATGTTGGCTCTGTAGGGCTTACGTAATTGAGAAATGTCAATTGTCAATGTCTTTTGATAACTGTGACGTTTTAATTTCTATATTGATAATTTTTGCAATACCTTCAATTAGTGTAAAATAAATTGTGTTTTTTTAGTTTTATAGTCTAAGTTATGTGATTAAATACATTTTTGTGTTATATTCCAATCTTATGGGAATTTACGAAAAACAACAATAATAATGTTTAAAAAATTTAAAGATAAATTAGCTGAGGAAGTGAAGTCATCCCCTCAAAGAATACAGCAAATCGCACAAGCTGCTCAGGTAAACAAATTACTGTTGCATATGTCCAGAATAAGTTTTTAGTTATCCAAGCAGTTCATTCAAAATATATGCATTTATAATAACATTTATTATTTATGTAAACTGTTCTAATTTAGTTGTCATGTAAAAATATTTTACAGGCAGCTGTCACATCTGCATCTAGCAGCATATCCGACATCACAAACAATGACCTATTTTCCATCGGTGATAATGGTATTATTTACATTAACAATTTTAAATTATGCTTTAGTAAGCATGAATTATTAATTAATCACATTTTTCCAGATAGCTCAAGCAAAAGTAGAAGCCCACCATCCAATCAGCAAAATTCATTTCAAGAAGTATCTCTTCTACCACAACAGGACAATATATCTACAAATATGGAAAAAGAATTTCAAACATATCAAGAGGTAATTTTAACTGTGTTATTCATCACTAAAGATAGACAAATATTGTAGAAGACATTACATTGTCTTCTTGTTTAAAATAATTGATTATTCTTTTTTTTTTCACAATGAGGAAGTCATTGTATTGATATTATTAATTTTATTTTATTATATTGTATCTAAAATATAGGCCACAAGAAAAGGAAATCTGTAATTAAGTAATCAAAGTTAAGTTTTTACATCTTTAGTGAGTCCTAATCAAGACCAACGCATAGGGATATTATAACATTAAAAGGAGATTTTTTCAGTGTCTTCCATTGCAAACATAACTAAATTAAATAAATATATTGCTCATAAAAAGCAAGCAATTCTCAATAATGCACTTATCAGTACTATTGAGCTGAGTTCTTGTGGTCAAGATGGGTCATACGATGTGAAACTTTTATTTTTGTAAATAATTTTAAAGTGTTATAAGTTTTTTATACTATTTAAAAAAAATTGACAGTAATATTTCATTACTGTCTAGTACTGTGTAGTAAATATTTCTACATGGTTAATAAACAGAAAAAATTGGGAATTTCCTCATTGTCATGATTCTAAATACAGTATGTGTTATAAGCATATCATTAAATTTTTTAGTTACCTTTGTAATACTTTTTCACTTGTACTAACAAAATTGATATACTTATAGATGAATCAAGAAAATCAGAGACAAAGAAGATTGTCAAACAGCTCATTTGCAAGTGATATATCCTTTCGATTGCCTAGTTATGAGAGTCCATCAATGTATCACTTACAGGTATATTTTTCTATATTTTATATTTTGATATAGTAATAATTAGTATAATTTTTGATAGATTTTCTGTCAAAAAGGATGTAGATTATAATCAAATATAAAGATAATTTTATCATGAACAGTTGTTTCCGTTTAAAATAAAGTATATAGATTATTCATGATACTGATTTAAAACAGTATAGTAAATTTAAAATCTTCAAATTTATCTTTTATTACAAAAGTCGTGCTAAGTACTTATTATAATAATTCAACTTGAAAGGAATGGTAAAATGAAAGTAATGTGATGTGATGACATGCTGTATTCCACATAAAGTGCAGAGGGAACTCAATGTTAAGGCACCTTGTTCCTCACCTTAATATAATGCTATATTTTTATTATAGAACTACTAATTTGTATGAAGAGTAAATCCTACTAATATATATTATATATTAATTATATTTAAAATTTTAAAGTTTGTTCCACTTTTACACAAAAACTACATAATAGATGTAGATGACGTTAAAGTAGTACAGCTTATACATTAGAATAATTTTTAGAATAGCGACGATACTTGACGATATTTCGATGGAAGTGTGGAAATCATTGGGTATACTCATGCTATTTTACTTTTTTAACCATATTTTGAACACTGGAAAGATGCAACACCAGTGGCGGCCGAGTTTATTACCCTTATGCACAAGAGAAAAGAATGCACTGTTCAAAATTAAGGTAGCCCAGAGGCATCAAGTTTATGAGTCATACATGAAGGTTTTCGAGTGCATGATTGACATCAGGATCCGCCAAAAGCATACTATCTCTAAAGCTCAATCCCGATTTCAGCCATGATCGTGCACTATGGGCGATATCTATTTTTTCGGCCCTAAACCAAAGGGTTGATATACAAGAGTATCTATCATTCGACCAGTTTGAAATTTGAAGTAAATTAAAACTTACGTATTTTGTAATTATGATTGCAGTCCGATATGGAAGTATCAGCAAGTGAAGCTGAGGAAAAAGGTTTTTCGGGGTCAACGGTCAACCTGGACAGAGTTACGAAAGATCAATTGTATGCAGCCTACCGTCGCACACAAGATCGTTGTACTAAATATAAAACGCAATATGCAGATCTTGCAAGACATTATAAATTATTGGAAAGAGAAAATTCGAAAGCTAAGGTAAATATAACTGGATATTCATAATAATAAGAACTTCATTGAATTACACAAAACCATTGTATATGAGGTATTTTTTTGTAAATAAAAAAGCAAAAAAGAAAGATTATTATTGTAAGATTTTCTCTGTATCCGGACTGGTTGCCTGTATTTTAATATACACTACACTGCTTTTTAAAATGTATTTACAAAGTAATAATATCACGTGATGTGATATCTCTTTGTGTGTATGTGACTGTGCATAGACGTGTGTGAGAGGATAGGAATTTTGAATAATATGTAATTATGTATGTATTCGTGTATTTTGTATGTGTGTATTATTTCCATTAAGTACTTTTTATTGTGTAAATAATTCACAGTAGGTACGCTTTTTTACTTTTATCGACCATACATTTTGAACTTATTTATAAACTTCGGGTACATTCTAAAGTTTTATATATTATTTATATTTATTTTTTATAGAATGTTTTAGTGGAGACACAAGACAAAGCCTTAAGACGAATATCCGAATTGAGAGAACAGTGTTCACTGGAGCAAAGTGCTAAAGTAAGTTCAGGTTTATTAAGTTCTAGTTGCAATCCGCAATTTCATTTGCGTGGATTTTGATACTTGCCATGCTACTTTCTTTTACCACCCGTTATCATACGACGGAGGACGTACGTATACAAACAAACAGTCAAAAAATGAAAAATGTGTGTATTCTATTATTAAATAATGTACAAAGGAATTATGTAACATATATTCATTTTGATTTTCTTAGGCCCATCTCGAGAAAGCTCTTCGGTTAGATATTGAAGAAAAAAATATGAAAATACATACGCTTAACACTAAACTAAGTTTGCTACAAAATGATATGGGAACTGATTCAGTAGATAATATAAAGATGGCAAATGATAATAATGATAATGATACTCCTTTAATTAATCTAGCCTCTGATGATATTAGTAACGGACAAAAACCTAATGACGAATCTGCTATATCAGAAATTGCATTATTAAATAACAAAATAGAAAAGATGGAGCAACTTTTAAACAAGTACAAAGATTCTTTAAAAACAACTAAAGAAAAAAATGCACAATTAACTACAGAATTACAAATTATTACATCTGAACTTGACGCAAAAATAAAGGAAAACGATCAGCTTAAATCCGTAACAGATTCATTAACTGAGGCTAGACAAAAAATTCAGAATTTGAATGAGACAATTGAAGAGCTACAAAATAAAAATAATTCTTACGAATTTATGAAAAAAAAAGAGATTTCGATTCTTGAATTAAATTTTAAAACTTCTCAAGACGAAATAAAGGAATTGCGTGAAAAAATTGAAGTACTTAGCAAAAGAGAAGAAGAGTATGCTATTTCGCTAGCGGAAAATAAATTAAGTATTCATAAAGAATTAGAAAGCAAAGAAACTGAAATTAAATCTTTGAAAGACAGTTTGGAGTCCAGTCGAAATGAGGTTCAGTCTCTTAATATAATATTAAATGATTACAAAAATGATATCAGTCAATTACAAGAAGAAAATTCTAAAGTAAAACGTGACTTAGATAATACTAATATGGAAATATCTAAAATCGATGAATTAAGAGCAGAAATTGCCTCGCAAGCCCAAAAATGTCACTTACTTGAACAAACAAAAAATAAAGCAGATGAAGAATATAACTGCTTAAAATTACAATTGAAACAAGAAACAGCAGAAAAATTAGCTATGATTGATAGAAACGTTTATTTAGAAAATCGAAATTCTCAAATTCTTGAAGAGAATTCAAAAAAGAGCCTACAAATAACCAACTTAGAGAATGAACTACAAATAATAAAAAAAGAAATGAGTGATTTAAAGCTCGATAGTACTGGAGAATCAGAAAATGATAAAAAGTACATAGAAGAAATAACAACTTGGAAATCAAAATGCCATAGTTTAGAATCTGAAATACAGGAAGAAAGGGTAGAGCTAGTAAAGTTACAGTCTGAAATTGAAAAATTACTCGAAAATTACGAATTAGTTCAAAAACGAAGCGAACAACTTAGCTTAACCGTTGAAGATTTAAAAGCAGAAAATGACGTATTAAGGAACAAATTTATTCAAACAGACCAAATCAAAAAAACTTGCGTGGATTTGAGACGGAAAATTGCTCTGTTGAGAAAGGTTTTAAGTGTAACTTTGGAAGAATCAAAATCGTTTAAACATTTTATTGCTACTACATTGAATACTTTGAATGAAAAAATAATGATGGTAAATATGACAACAAATAAAGAACATGCTCTTAATAAAAAAATATCAGAAGATTTGCGTCTTACCAACACTTCTTTACAAGACGAAGTAGAAAAATTAATAAATGAAAATAAATTGTTGCAAACTGATATTCAAGAAGCACATCAAGAAATAGATAACCTAAAGGCAGAATCGAATAAAAATAATTCTGAAACTATAATACAAGTTCATAAAATAAATAAACTAAATGATGAGCACAAAGCTACGACAGCAGAATTAAATATTTTAAAACAAAGTTCAGATGAATTAAGTAAAAAATTACACGAGTGTGAAGTGGAAAAACTTAAACATGCTCAGGACATTAGCGTTTTAAAGAGTGAAAATGATGAGCTACTGCTAACGCTTAAAAATGCTAAATTAGAAAAGGAATCATTAAATAAAGAATTAGGCAAGGTAGCTGAAAAAAGTAACGGGTTACTTAAAGAAATAAGTATTTTGACTGGGAAGCTCGAAGAATTATCAAAATTAAAAGAAAACTACCAAATAAAAACAAACCTCATATTAGATTTAGAGAAACGTATTGATGAGCTCAATGAGGAAAATGCGTCACTAAAAGCGATTTCTGATACAATTTCTAGAAGTGTCAGAGATATAGAATTAGAATTGAAGGAAGTTCGTGAGTCCCACTCACAAATCGAGCTTGAGAAAGAACATTTGAGTTCTGTAATCAATGAACTTGAAAATAATGTTCCAAAAGAAACATTATTAGATACTAAATTTAGTCAGACTGATATTGTTGAATTGGAAAGCAACGAAACTATAAAATTAAATGAGAAGATAAAATTATTAACCGAGTTCAATAGGAAACTCACTGAAGAAAATGAACAAAATAAGACAGATGTTGATATAACTAAAACACTTTCAATTGAACATCAAGAACTTAATGATAAATATGTGTCACTTAACGAAGAGAAAAAAAGCTTACAGTCTGAAATTGAAGGCCTCCAAACTTATATGACGAAAGTGTCAAAAGAAAATAGCCATTTAAGTGATAAATTAAGAGAAATGATTGCTTCAAATGAAAATTTTTCAGATAAAAGTGAAATAATACGTGACATGGAAAATCTTAAAAGTGAAATTCAACTTGGAAAAGATAAAATAGAAGATTTAATTAGGGAAAATTCACTCCTTGCTGAAGAAAATTTGGAATTAAAAGATCAAATTATGTCACAAAATTATTCTAAAAAACATAATACAAATAACAGTAACAATATCAATGCGGAAAATATATTAGAGAAATATAACAATTTAATGGATATTAAAAACAATTTAGAGAAGAAGTTAAATGATTTATTACAAACAAATGAAACTGTGAATTTAAACATACAACAAGTAACATCAAATAATGAAAAATTAAGGCTTTCAAATGAGAAATTAGAAAGGAGACTAGATGAAGCTCTTGTCAGCTTAAGGCATTTACATTCTCTTCAAGAGAATACTGAATTGGAATATTTGAAAAACATTTTATTTGAGTACCTCACTGGCTCCGGCACACATTCTGTTACTTTAGCTAAAGTATTAGCAGCAGTAGTAAAGTTTGATGACAGACAAACAGAAACAGTGCTACAAAAAGAAAAAGAAAGACAAGGTCTTGTAAGTATTCATTTTTAAGTTCTTTATTTTTATTCACAATATTATTCAATAGGATAGACAGAGAGCACTCCATGTCACAGTGTTATATTTACCACTTTCTTCTACTTTTTTAATATTTAGCATTAGATGTTAGCACACCGTAAAAAATATGTTTCTGGGGTAGGTGGAACAAGACCAAAATTATGTTTTTTTATATATAAACATTGCTCTGCTCATAATCATTGCAAGCACATTTTGTGCACCACAAGAGTCACCTAGGCTATATAAATACAAGTTATTTATGATTTAATCAATCAAAGACTTGAACATAGACACCAGTTGTGGCGTTGGGGCACACAGTGTGACTGTAAGAGCAATTGGTTGTGGATTTAATCCCCACTTGAGGAAATGGAATATTTATTTAAATGTATATTTCCATTTCTTTACTCTGGAGCCCTGGCAAAGCGCGGCAGGAAGTGGGACATGGAGTCTCTTAACACTAAGTTCCCTCTGCCTACCCTGACAGGCTTTTTTTTGAAGCTAAAAAAATATTCTTAAGATAAGCTAACATTATTGTGTAACATGATATTTTTTTTCAGTTGCGGCAACTTGGACTTATTTGATAGCCACATAATAAGAAAAATATGTTGATACATCTCTTTTAGATTTGACACACTTTTATAAATTGTATAATTATACAGTATCACCAATGTTATAATTAATGAAATAATGGTGTTGTATATTATAAATATAAACCTATTCTGTACAATTTGTTAGTTGCTAGTTAGCTCAGATTTTATATTTACAACGTTTTATGCTAAAAAACCATTCCACTACTATTGTAAAACACTAATAATTGTAACTAATTAGATACTTGTGGATGACGTGATAAAGGTGATTGTTTTTTAGTGAGAACTTAGTGTTAAGACACATTGTTTCCCATTTTCTGCCCAATTTTCGAGAAATTGCATGTTGTGGAATTCAACATTCTCATGTTTTATTACCAGAGCAAATAAATGAAAGTAATTCATTCCTTTGTATATATCATTTACAGTCAAACACTGTGTCACCGCACCATGAGTTGCCTAAGTTATTGTGAATTTAGGTTAAAATGTTTTAAAGGAATTGTCTAAAAATAATTTAATAATTTAAGGTCATTAGTAGTCACGGAGTGTTCTGTCTATATAAGAAATATGTAATTCTAAGATGTTGACACATGCTAAATATAGATTTTTTATTACACAGGAATGTAGAGGAAAATAGTAATATTTAATTATTTGTTTTAGAATACAATTTTAATTATTTAATTATAAATTATAACTTACTAATAATGTCTATTTTAATTTAAAATTTGCATTGACTTGTTAATAAAAATATATAATATACTATGAACATTGTTTTTTATTCAAAACTTTTATGCTTAAGTATATAATATTTTTGGGCAATGTAGCTTTAGTGTAGCTTGAATATATCATAAAAAATAATATTATACTTTCAAGCTATATTTAAATAAATCACTTTCAAATGACCTTTTGTGTGCCAAACAAACTACATTAGATAGAATTTCTTTACATGAACAGTTCTATTGATTTCATGTTATAAAGCACTGGTTCCCAACGAGTGGCTCGTGGACCACTAGTGGTCTGCAGAAGCCTAAATATGGTCCGCAAACGATTTTAATTTTATGACAGGATGGTGAGGGGAAGTTTCTGTTCGATTATCACAGTTAATTTTTATTATACCTACATTCATAGTGGTCCCTGCTACCAAGAATGATATAAAAGTGGTCCTTGATCAAGAAAACTTTGGGAACCCCTGGTAGACAGCAACTATTTAGGCTGATGTCCTTTAATTTAGAACTTAGTTCAAATTCATATAAATTAAGCTAAATAGAAAAAAATGAGAAAATTAGATTTAGCTATTTTAAAAAAGCTTATTTACCACTGCATATTCTACAAAACATGTGCTAAGATATAAATAATGTGTGTGTGAGTGTTTTTTTTCAGTTGTTTATTATCTTTTTAATCACAACAAAAAGAAAATTTGACTTAATAAGAGGTTTTTCTTTATTTTTATGAATCAGAATCACTAGTTCCAATATCTTCATTTAAATCATCACTTTCATTATCATCTAAATCTATATTACACATTTCCGATATTAACTTTTCAACAGTAGCATTAGTAACTTCATGGCCCTCTTCTTGTTGTTTCTTGATTTGCCTGAAATAATATGATAATATGAAAATATTAATTAATGTGCACAAATATATACATTATAATAATCATTTATTAGGAGATACTAGTTACAAACATGCTAGAATGTTAACATAGCACAACAATATTCTTCTTACCTTAATATTGTGCGTTTTTTTCTTTCAGGAACACCTTTTAATATTAATTGGAAATTATTTTCATTGTTTGCACTACTAAGAGATTCATTTTTCTCAGTAACCTGAAACATTTTGTGATTATATTATATATTAATTTTGTTAGATAGGAAAAAGAAAAATAGTAAATTTTTATTAATTATACAGATTTACTAATGTAATACTTACTTCAATTGGTTTACAGCATTTGGTACAAACATTTTTCTTATTAGCACAATTGATACACAATACATGATATGCATGTTTTATATTTTTTTCATTACAATTGACACATTTTTTGGGGGCTGTTAGAGTTTTGTACTTTTTATATTTAATTTTCCACTCTATTATTTCTTTACAACGCTCACAAACTCCCCTGATCTCCAAATTATTTAATAGTTTTGTCTTTTTGCTAGTATCATGAAGATTGTTTTTAAATGTAGTTCTATTCTGATGTTTTTGTGATCTTGTCCTATTATTGCTTCCCCTTGAACAGCTCATAATTTGTTTGTAAACTACCAAATAATAAATAATAGTAGTAGTAGTGGTTGTACGATATCAGTGATTAATAGGTTTAGGTTAGAACATAGGAATCGAAGAACATTTACAGATTTAGACACATACGGTTCTTGTATGATGTACTACTATCATATCACAGATGACAGAAATGACAGATAAAAAAATATGTTTTATCGTATAGTATTTGTAACTCTATGCTTGGCCACACACGTACAAATAATATTGTCAATAAAGTACGCATTGTCTATAATGTTTGGATGATTTTCAATATTATTGTGAGCTTCTAGAAATTCGGTTTTTGCCACGATAATATCGGAGGGAGGTACGAGGACGGTAATATTAGAATTACCGTGTGCGGGCGCACTGCAATATTTTGGTTGAATGAATGACTTCAAAGGAGGCGGACGCTAATGCTTTTTAGTCAATTTATTTCGTCGTCCAACGACGAAAATAGTGTATATAGCGAAAATAATGTTGATATTACTGTTCCCACAAAAAAAACAATATTTAATAGAGTTTATTAAAACATGGGAAACTTATTCAGAGCTATGGAATCCATCAATTGGAGCATATTGAGATTAAATTAAGAAAAATAGTGCGCCAAAAAAGCTGCTCGATATTTACAAAAATATCTAACCAAATAGATATAATATTTTTATTTCAGAAATTATCTCTCATCCTCATGTAATTATTAACTCTGTTAGTAAAATTAGCTTCCCTGTGTGACCCGCACACAGCAGGCAAATGATACCTAGTATTACACCGAATTCTGTATGTTGAGTGGCGGAACTTAACTCCGCGTTTTGCCTCGACACTAGAGTGAAAAATAAAAATACTAATTTAAATAAATATTTCATTTCGAATGAGGAGGATTAAGTTCACAACCAGTCGTGTTTACAGTCTAACTGCGCCCCTGGGCCATGAATGCCCTCTGTTGTAATTCATTAGTAATATTGAAATTCTTAAACTCAGTTTTTTGTCACATCTAGCTCTTTTTTTATTGCCCTATTTTATAAGTAAGCTAAGTACAATAACTAAAGCAAAGGCTTATTTCATTCTAGCTACTTTTCATTTAACACGTACGCATATAAAGAAAGTTACTGAGTGACTGCGTCAGATTTTACTACGAAATATTGTCAATAATATTGTGTAGTATGTGGGGCTATATTTTGAACAATATTAATGTCAATATAGTATTTACAATAATATTGTGTGTGCGCGGCTATCTAGTTTTCTATCAAAATTAGAAAATAGTATATTATAAAATACAGATTAAAACCAATTTATGATAATTTGCTGGCTTAAAGTAATCTTTTATTTAAAATAGTAATTAAAACTGATGTACTTTTTTAGAAACGTATAAAATTTTTGCATGCGCGATTTGAACCCGCGCCTCTTGGAAACCGTTCAAGCGCTGACCACTAAGCCATCCGTTCTTATCAAGCTTCATCGTCCTAATATTTTTTCTACTTTTTTAATACATATATACATATATTAATAAGAGAAAATGACCAAGGTCGGACCATGGTTAATTATATATAGTGGGAAACCATGATATAAGTGTAAATTTTCATAACAAGATTCACGAATATTGTTAAACCTAAAGAGTATATATTACTCTTCAATAATGAAGCCTTGACTGCTGTTGATTCTCCGATATTTCTCGGTATCCTTTTGACTCCGAATAATGGAGATCTCATTTTGATGAATTGGCGAATAGACTCAACTCAATAGCTTTCGTGGTTTAAAAAAATATTTAAAAAATTTAAATCAATATTTGTCATGCAGAAGCGAGCTACTAGCGCAATCTATAACTTAAGCTCTAAAAACCCTTAAGGCCAAATGTTATTTGAAAATTTTATTTATGTTAAGAAATAAATAAATTATTATACATAATAAAAATATTAGAAATTAACGATTATTTTATAAGACAATATATACGCTCATTAGCGTATCTAAAGTCAAAAGTCAAAGTCTGGTGCCAACTCCAAAATTTTCGACTTTCAACTAAGACCGGAGAACTTGAAAGTTCCCAAATTTATTTGAACCCAAACACATTTCTACCAATTAAATAAATAATTATGTAGTTCAAGTGGGCGAAGCCGCAGGTGTGTTGCTAGCAATAAATATAATGCCAAAGTTATATCGAAAGCAATTAAAGGGTATAGAAAAATTAATAATTATAATGACTGTGATTTTAACAAATGTAACTAATTATAATGTATATATAACAAATTAAATAGGTACTCAATATATTTAGTGTTATTCCACCACTCAACACGCAATGCTTCCAGAATTTGGATGAAAATGGAGAACGGAGCGTCTTATCACTAGATTTTCTCTGCCTGCCCTGTTGTGTTCACAAAACACAATCCTTATTTTCCTATAAATGCTCTGGAAACAATAATATTTTTTCTAATCATTCCGCATGGCGTATCTATATTTTTGTAGCTTATTATATATTTATTATGAGTATAAAAACACTTTTTACACCATATTTAATGTAAATCTAGTGTTAACTCATACTTCAGTATAACTGTTAGAAACACCTAGGATAAAGTCTATAAATGTTTCTATTGACACCTAAATTACTATAAGTGTATTTATGGTGTTTTTGACGTCTGTATTCTTAGACGCGTTGGCTATATCATTTTGACAAATCAATCGTTATTTCTCATTGTCATTTCGTATCGACTTTCGATTGTTAGTTTGTTGGTAATTTTATTTGATCAACTACAAAAGTAGTGCCTACATAATACATATTTATTGTACTAGTGAAATTGACTAAGTTCTTCAAACATGGATGACAACATCAATAACGGTATGACCTTTTTTTCCCTTACGACTAATAATCAGAATACCCTATTTATGCGAATGTTCTAAAGTATAAACATTAGTTATTATGTCTATATATCTACATATTGTGGCTATTTAGCTATATTTTTAAATAATTTTATTATATTTTTTAGTCTTTGCTATAGATTTACATATATTTTATACATATATAACGTGTACGTATACTAATATGCAATTTTTTTTTGTAGAAATTGGAGTTGATCAGCAATATAATAATGCTGATCAGCAATTTAATGAAAGTGATCAGCAATATAACGACACTGATCAGCAATTTAATAACTCTGATCAGCAATTTAATAACTCTGATCAGCAATTTAATAACGCTGATGGTGATTTCAACTGCGATCAAGGCGGAGAAGATTATAATGAACAAGATAATCAAGATTATGATAACCTAGATGAAAGCAATCAAGATGAAGATTATCAAGACCAAAATAATGATGGTGGATATTTTGGCCCAACTAGGAAATCTCGGAATAATTTTAGGTTACTGTTGTCTTAAATATTATTTTCAAATCAGTAATTTTTCATGTATAATCTTAATTTACAAATTTTTAGGTTTTTACACTTGGCTATCTATTTTCTGCCTGACTTGGAGGCACTTGGATGGCAGAACTTACACCACACTTTGTGGCTGCTATATTTTATCTGTATTTTAATAGTGTACTAGATATATCATAAATGAAAACAAATTGCAGAAATGATCGCTACAACAATGCTTATGGAAATTATAGCGGAGGTTATGGTCCACCGGGTGGATATAACAACCGTAATTTTAGAGGCAGAGGTAACTTTTACCCACCAATGAATTATGGACCTCCACCAATGTTCCAACAACCTCCTGGTAATTTCTCTTGGGGACAAGGCTTTGGGCCCGGTGGACCCCGAAGAAAAAATACAAAGGAAGACAAAACTATTAGATATTTGCTACGTAAGTATGATTCATTTAGAGTTTTAATTATTTACTAATGCATATTTAGTATTGTACTTTAACATTTATAAATTATCATCTTCATCAGAGTGAGTATGTTGTACATAGATCTTTTAAATGGTATACCTCTGAGCTTCATTATTCACTTTGAAAATATTGTCACTCCTGGTTGGAGGATGTCCTACACTATACCACACTAATTATAATATACATTTTAAAATCTATTGGGTTAAGATGTTTGTATTTAAACATTATAGTTACATAGTGTCTATATTTGATCTTTTTCAAAATAAGAGAAATTAGATTTTACCATTCTTCATATAATGTTTGCTAGAGTATTTCCATCAAAATCAAAATGATAATATTCCATCAAAGTTAACTATTATTTATCAACATCAACAAGGCCTTTTTCTTTGAGAAAATACTATGAATAGGTTGAGAATATTTAGAAATACATACTAATATAAAATATAATAAAAAAATGTTTGTCTATAACCAACCTTACATAACATTTTAAAAATTGATTTGTTTTTCTGCACTATATGAAATAAAATAAAGGCAGAATTTATATTTTCACAGTATAATGATATGAGTATTCTAAGGCTACTTTCTTTGAGGTACTTTTTTTTCCTATTAATTCTCTATCTCTAATTAAATTTAAGAGGATGAGTAGAGTACTGAAATAAAATATACTTAGACTATGTATAAAACTCAATATGATTTTTTTAGGATGTGGTGTTGGGAAAGACAATGTCAAGAACTTGCCCCGTGATTTGATATCATTGATTGAACCTGAGTATTGCGGGATCTGTGCTCAGGGTTTGGATTCTTTTGCTATATGTAAGTATTAAAATTTTTAAATAAAAGAAAACAGTTTTTTTATAATGCTTGGTCATTAATTGCACTTATCAACAGGACATATCTATAAATAAAAACAACAACTGCTATTGCGGAGAGAAATATTGATTTTAAAAAAAATATAATTCAACTACTACTTACTAGTACAGTTACTAATCATAAACATGAAATATTATCTGAATTAGCTAAATAAAAGCATCCATACATTTGAAAAAGAATTTAAATAAGAATTTAAATAATTGTAGAATAACAGTCAGTGAAATGCAGTCACATTTAATCAATATCTAAAAAAATCAATACACAAAATTTATTTTTATGTACTTTTCTTAACTTGTTTGTGTTTATTTATAATTAAAATTGTACATAATTTATATATTACTTGTGAAACGAAAACATATTCAATAATAATAAAATTGTTTTCTTATTGAATAAATGAATACTATGTATACAACAATAATGATTAAAAAAAAACAATGTTTGTTTAATTTTTATTTGACAACTATCCCAGCTCCCTTTTAATTTGTTTACAGCTCGCATTCATTATATTTCCAAAAATCACCTGAAGAATCAGAAAAAATGGTTGGCCCAACAATCAGAGTTTGGGTTCCGCCGCGCCAAAGAGGTAACTAGACAATTTGTACAAGTAACGTTTCCGTAGCCATTTTGACGACGTTCCGATTCACATAATGACAATATAATAATAATTGAGAATAATGTATATATATGTATAATGTAACGACCTTCACTTGACAAGCTATTGGTGAATAACCTTTGGTTATTGCGAACAGATTGGTTCAAGTGGAACTTATGTGAACGCTGTCGTCAAAATAGAAAGTTACATTGAATCAAATTGTCAATCTTCACGTTGTTATTGACGTGAAGTATTTATAAAGATGTATTTAATTTTTATAATATTTTTGCCTTTTCCATAGCTGTCATTGATAATTGTTAAAAATGCACGTGCAAGTAAAAAAAAATCAGGCACTCATAATAAATTGAAAAATTAAATATCGATTTTGTTGTTGAAATATCATACTTTTTTTTTGTTTTATAATATTATTTGTTTTTATTCTAAAACAATTTTCGTCTCGAAATGATATAGCGTTCTTATTTCAATTATCTTTGGCTTAGAGTTTAAACTTACTAAAAACATATTTAGCACCTTCTCAGGATAGACAAAAATTATGTTTTTAAATAACTGAGTATACATTTACTATTTTTACAGTTATCAAAATCGATATTTATTCTATTTTATATAGTATAGTATACTATATAAAATAGAATAAATATCGATTTTGTATTTTTTTTACACATAACAATGAAAAATGGATTTAGCAGGTTTACACTCTTAGCCGACGTTATGTTTCTTTTTTGTTAGTTGATATTTTTTTTTGAATTCAAAGATTTCAAAGATAATACATAATTTTACTTTCAGATACCATTTAAAGCGCGTGAACTGTACTGCGAGTTATGTGATGTACACATCACATCTAAAGTTCACTCCGAGTCTCACTACATGGGAAAAGCCCACAGATCGTAAGTTTTTGTGATTATTACATTTTTTTTTATAGCAGAGTAGACAAAGGCAGCGTAGGTCGTTGTGACGCCTAGTGGCGCAAAAGTGAGGCTGTAGCGCAACGGTTGTGGGTTCGATCACCACTCGGGGGGAATTAATTATTCTGCATCTGCAATCAGAGTTACCTCATTCTCTTAAAACTTATGACACGTTATAAGAGACTGAGGTAGGGTATATAAGAGTTGTGTCATACACCACTTCTAGTTATATCCATTTCACCACGGGGTCGCAATTAAAACTTGCTATATGTTTAGTACAGACAATAACAATACATTTTTTTATTTACATAGGATTGTTGACGGAAGGAAGAAGCCAAAGAACCCATTTTTGCTTCAAACTGGAATGCAAGATCGAGTGTAAGTAATAGTAATAATGATCATTTAATAGTTTTTAATATGTAAAATTTACCTGTTCTTAAATTTTGAGTCACTTTGTCATCAAAATTGGCTTGAAAATTTGCAATGAGTCACATCAACATATCAAATTTTTACTATAACAGCATTGTTACGCGCATGCGTACTCGTGCAGATAATAATAGTTTTTGTTTCATCAAAATTTTGCCAGAATTTCCAAAGTTACAACATTGCAAAGGAAAACAAGAATACGTCACACGTTAGGGACGAAGTGTGACATGTGTGATGTGTGATAAGGCAAAATATAATATAAACATATAAATAAACATAATTTCGGAACTACTGTTTTAATTTAATAAATTCTAAGTCTACTAACGCTAGTCAGGATCAATCATGATATTCGTGTGACGTAATTTATGGATAGCCCCAAATGGCGTGTTGCTTTAATTTATTTTGTTATTTCTTATGTACATATTTTTCCAGTGACCAACTAATTCGTCGTGAGAAAAAACATTTGAAGTCTTCGGAAGAAGTTGTCAATGAGAAGCCTAAAGACATGAAATCCGTTCAATCTGAACTATTTTGTGATATATGCAAGGTATATATTAGTTACATTTTAATGTTGTTGTTGTAATACGTCTTAATTTTTTGTTTTATTTTTTTTTTAACTTAATCTTTTCTCTCAGATCTCGTTCTCTAGATCTAGATTCCTGTGATCGTAACAAATAAAAATAAAAAAACCGGTTAAATGAGAGTACTATCCCACAGGATTGTAGATTAAAGAGAATTACAACTTATTAAAGTTTGCGACAAAATAAAATTTGCAGAGGAATATTTACTCATTTTGTAGGAAATGAACTGAAATATTTGTATTTTAAATTCTTATTTCGTGCCTAATTTTATAATTGTAGGTCCACGGAACGTACCCTACAGGTTTTGATTTCGCGGTTAATTTCATATAAAATGCAACATAATCGATGCATGAATGCTCGTATCTTTTGATTGCATTGATTTAAAAGCTTTCTTGCTACTTGCCGACTTCTAGCCTAGTTTTAGAGGATTTACGTGTTGAGTGCCGGAACTCTATATCGCGCTTGCAATGAAAATAACTTATTCCCCAAAGTGGGATTTGAACCCACAACTGTTGCGCCACAACTGTTGCGCCACAACAGTCAGATAAGTCTTCCTAACATTGAATGGTATTATTTAATATACTTTTTGCCATCCCATAAAAATATCATTGTGCCTTATAATATCATTATATTCTAGTAATAAATATATGTATTCGTTATTTTTCATATGTTTAGACATCAGTGACATGCACTGACCAAATGACAATGCACTTAAACGGCAAGAGGCATCTCGCTAAGGAGAAGCAACATATTCTGAAGATGATGAAAGGCGGTGGAGATGAAAATGAAAACCCTCCTGCTGCCGAACCTGCCGAGCCTGGTAAATAATATTTTTTTTAAAATATTTTTTAAACATTTTTAAAGTGTTAATCCACACTTAGGAAAGATAAA
>DWAO01001810.1:0-17658 GCA_018230605.1 Heliconius congener
CTAACATTTTTGGATCATTGGTTGTCCGATTAATAAACATTTTTATTTTTATTTTTATATCAGTATCAATTTTTTATTGTTACACACCTACTTTTTTGTCCTCAAAATATAAATAAATAAAGCAATTTTCAAAATTACTTTCTTGCTACACTAACATTTCAAATAGTATCTTGACCTTTCTTTGATGCTCTTTTACTGTTTCTGGAACAAGTGTTCTATTGTATTTTTAGTTGGCATACTTTTCAAGACTATTAAGAGGTCTTGACCTTTTTTCTGTGAATAATATCTAATAACTTGTAACTAAACAGGTAAATTGTGTGTTATACGAAATATATCTCGTAAATAGAGCAAAGAAGAGTGGAGAGCACCTAGTGTAAAACACTGTATTCTTAATTTTTCAAACGTTTTAACAAAACTCCACCATTTTTAACGCATATTTACTTTAATTTATTTTCACGATGTAAAATTCTTAATGAGACTGAATGAGTTTGCTTCAGCCTATTTTTATGGACTAGGTGGTATCAAAAATTGGATCAGACCGAGCAGATTTTGAGAAGCAAGCGGCCAACAAGAAAGAAGAGGCACCGAAATAAGTAAATCGTATAAAACTTTTACCATCACCTTTTGTCCCGCAAGACACTCCGTTCTCCATTTTCTACGCGAATTCGAAACAATGAATGTGAAGTGGCGAAAATCAACACAGCGTTTTATCTTATTTAATCTTAATTAAAGTTTGGAAATTAAAACCATTTGTTCCTACACGGACAAAACCCACAACCATCGCGTTACAGCCAACGCCATCTCACTGTGCCGCGATGGTATGTTTTGTAATATAAGAAAGCCCACAAAAATCTACAATTATCTGTTTTTAAATAAGAATTTACCTAAAGATAAATGTAAAAACCGACTATAACAATACACATCTTTGTTTAAAGGCCTTCATTGGAAAGTGTGGCAGCTCTGCTGATATTAACTTCGCCACGAAACTCGCATTCAGCGACCTCACCGCAAGCTCCTCAGAAATGCTTCACTACAGGCCATTTTAATATTAAATGTGCAACCTTTTGTTGTTTTAGGTACATTTTTATATAAAATTATGTGGAAATTTTAAAATATTCATGATAAGCACAGTCATATCATCTAGGAAGAGTATACTTGTATCTAAAGTGGGATTAAGCAAAGTATTCAAACAGTCAAGAAGTCGTGGCCGCCCTGGTGTTAGATATTCGAAACTTTTACGCATTGTTTACTACACTGTAAGAAAACAATCACAAGTAGAAAAAATCGTAAAATCATTTTTGTGTAGCTATTTACACCTAACTTTCACGCGACTACTACTTCTTGGCCGTACTATACTTATATTAACCTTAAGTACGTATATTAGGAAAAGAGAATATTCTTCAACGTAAAGATCTTAACCACAACATAGCAATAACAACTTTTTTATTATATAATTCAAACTATATATATATAATTACATTAATTTAATTTAATTACAAGAATGCATATTTTATAACATAAGACACAGCCTCGGTAGCGCAGTAGGCAGCGCGTAAGTCTCATAATCTTAAGGTCGTGAGTTCGATCCTCACCCGGGGCATTTTTTTTGAAAAACTCCAACAATATTATTATTTAAATAAAATAATTTCAATATATTTATTAATTCAAATTTTTTAGTATATTTTATTTCTACAACAAATCAATAAAATTGTAAAACTAAACAGCATGAAAATTTTTAAATGTTAAATATTAAATTAGTCTTTAAAAAAACTATTTAACAACTTAATAATAAAAGAGCCTTTTTAAGCTTGACGTTTCTATTAAACGACAGCCATCTTAACAAAGCTATACCTACATCAATGATTTCGAGATGACAAATCCGTTGAGTATCAGTGATAAATATTTTTGCTTATATATTTTATTTGTAATCTAATTAAAAAACATTTACCTACGTATAATCTTATTAAGTAAACAGGTATACGCTGTTCTTTGAATATGGCAAGGTAGGAAGATGGAATCTAGTGTAATGAATTGCTCCTCCGCGGTAATCGAACCCACAACCATCGCGTATACAGTGAACCCGACGTTTGTGTCGAACTCTATTCATAAGAAAAAATATTTAAAAAAATACTCTCATATATTTAAGAAACTTATTTTACCATACGCTTGCCCCGTTGAGCCAAAAACAATGGAAGGTTAGTTGGGCTCTTACAGCCACGCTGGAAGTCTTTACTTGCATATTGCACTTTCTATCGGCCGCTGTGTTACATTTCGCTGAACTGTTTTCCGTTCTCACTGAAACACTCAGTTTAAATTGCCGCGTTGTGAAATGGCTCCTTTAATTAATGTTTATATAAATTATCTAGATTAAGTAAAATTGAAAGGAACTTAACTATATAATGCTTGGAACAATTTTGACAAAATGCCGTGGAGGCACAGTGGCAAAAGTGAGCGACGGTTGTGGGTTTGATTTCCATTCGTTGGAATAAGTTATTTAATATTTTCATTCACATAATATTTTCATTCGCTCTGGTAATAAGGTGCCGTTGAGCCGTAGAGAAAGTGGGGAGCGGAGTGTCTTAACACTAGCCTCCCTCTTCCTACCCTGCTTCACTTGGGGACAGTATGAATCCGCAAAAAATATTTCGTATAGCTCTAGTGGGGGAAGCCGCGCGGGGACCGGTAGTAGTTAATAGAAAGCAGGTCTTTTGATTAAAGTAACTACTTATGCAAATATAATTACATATATCAAATATATATTATAATATATTAAATATTTGCTATATGATACAGATGTGTAAAAGAACCGAGAATATTTTAAGCTTAAAAGAAAATGAAACAAACAAAAAAAAATACAAATAATAAAAATATCATTTGTATTTTTTTTATTGCATTGACGTTGTCTTTTTACTGAATGCATGAACTATTGCATAATTGAAGTCTAATATAAACACAAACGTTAGTTATGTGTTTAATTCCAACTAGAAGAAACGTTAATGTTTGAATCATCTTCATTTTTCTGTTTGATCTAATCTTAAATAGAACAATCGAACCTAACCTGCAATATTTCGAATAAAACTGGAAAATAAAAGAAATAGTTATGAGTCACTACTCTCTATCTTGCATACTGCCGAAAATGTAACAAAAATAGTAAAAAAAATAGAAAACTCCCATGTCTAATGCCAAAATAATTTATCCAACAAGGAAACCACACGAATCTTCTTATTTTAAACAAAAACCCACGAAATTGCTCGAGTCAGATTTACTAGAATTATTTTCTTAGCCAATTCGCCCATTTGTACTAATGGAGTGGCCTCATAAATATTTTCCTTCAAATATCTTCAGATAAATCCTTATTAGGCAATCCTTGTTTACATAAGTTATAAAAGAATTAGTGAAAGCTTGATAAGCACAATCAAAAAATGTAATTTTGTCATCTAAAGACATTTTTATATTATTATTCTCTATGGAAATAAAAAAAATAATATTAAAAATAAGGATATGAAATATTTATAATGTATAAAAATATTACGTATTAAAAGTCGCCGAAATAATTGAAACTTTATGTAAAGGCTTTTATGAGCATTTCTTTTAGTGACAAAAATATTTCTTTCCGATAAAAAATAATACAGATGATTTATATCAGAATGAACGATTTTTTGATTGAAAAATCATTGTCATAGGATAATGATAATATACAACTTGCTTTTGAGTTAATTTCCCCCCTATTAATGTCAAAGCTAGTATTTAAAATTACGCTATAAGGAATGTAGAGCGGAGTGCTTGAGATTATATAGACTGAAGAGACTGCAGATGTTGACAGTATTTTTATAATTATATCATGTAAGTATTACAATATTTTTTTACATAAAACAGAAAAATAAATCATAATTTATTCAAATTCAAACTCGAATTTAACTCAGGAGCTAGTTCTAGGAACTGTACAGAGGCTGCTCCGAGCTCCTGTCCCTGCAATTTGATTAGAACCTGTACAGTGAATGCAAAAATATTAAAGAATTGCTCTTTACTTAAATTGAGTTAACAAGTTTATTTTTTTATCTCCATATAGCAGAGTAGGGAACCAGTGTACGACACCTTACTTCCCATTCAATTTTGGAAAATATTACGTGTTGGAACTCAACGTCACGCATTGTCTTATTACCAAAACGGGGACATGAAAATAATTTATTTCCAGGAACAGGTTTCGAAACACAACTGTCGAGTTTAATGTCAGACGCTGTGGCCTTAAATATAAAGTTAAATATTATTTTTAAAAAAATCCTTACTATCAAAATTTCAATTGAAATCGAACCCCAAACCAAACTTACGTTGTCAGCAATACCAAAACAAAGCACACAATCATTGCGTTACTCAAAATACATTTATAAAACAATTTCAATTATTGAAACAGTCAATACTCGTTATACAAATAGAAAAGATTAAAATGGCTTTTGATCCTTGTATAATATAATTGAAAAACAGATTACCTTTGAGCTTGATTATCCCAATTGCTTTGCCGATATATAAATATGGGGAGTGGTGTGTGGAGGACAAAATATTGTTGTTTTTTAGGAGAGAGGGGCCTAGTACATTCCGTTTTTTTGGAAATAGTGCGTTCGATAGCATAACATAACGCCATTATAAGCATTGAGTTGGTAATCAAAAACAATTTTAATTTATTTCTTTTTGAGTGAAAACTGAACCCACGACCATCGCCAATACAATTATATAATTGAGATCTAGGTACTCACATTTACTTTACTCACGTTCCAGCTTCACGCTTTATCGACAGATAAATAACAGCAGAGTATAGAAAGAATCACTCAATTCTCAAGAGTCTCTTCTTTCACTGTCCGCCCAAATTTAAGACAATGCACGTCGAGTGGTGGAGCTTAACACCGCATTTTGGTTCATCATAGCGGGAATATAAAAATAATATATAATACTCGAGTGGAATTGAACCCACCGATCGCCGTATACAATCATTTACAATTATCAGTTAATTAAAAACATTTCCATCATGTATTATTAAAAGCTTATTTCAGATTTTGGTTATTACTTGTTGTTTTAATAAGCACAGCGTCATTAACTGAGGTCGATCAGTAATTATTAATTAGCCAAGTGTATCTACGGTATGGTACGGTAAAGTTATTTTAATTCTAATATTTTCTATACATGACTGGTTGCGGGTTCGATCCCAACTCGAGGAAATGAAATATTAATTTTAATTTCTTTGCTTTGCTGTTGAGGCAAAGCGCGGCGTTAAGTCCCGCCACTCAAGACGCAATGCCTCCAGAATTAAACTAAACTAGGTTTTGCCTTTTTTGCTTTATCGAAGAAATGGAAATATTCGTAAATAATAATTCAGTCCCACGAGTCGGGAGTCCGTGGGATTAATTATTACTTATTGCCACTAAAGCAAAGGGTAAGAAGCAAAAGATACCAAGGCAAAGCGTGGCTTGGTTCTGCCACTCAATTTCTAAAAAAGTGGTTAAGAGCAGAAAGTGGGAGAGTGAAGTGTCTGAACAATCGGTTGCCTACCCTATACTATATGCAGCGTAAAGTTGAAAAAAAAATATGGGCTGGATTGAAAAGGTTTAAAATAAAATATACTTATATATATTATAGATTGATAGTGGAATTTATTTAAAGTGCTTTCATTTTATATTAGCGTCTATATAACAAACACTTTCGTTTGTATGGCCTTATAAAGGCAATAAAAATGCTCACTCCTCTAGAACCGACATCACCAAAGTGAAAAAGGACATGCCGGTCCGGATAAACTGAAAAAAATATTAGTATATTTAGATGTTGATCTACATAACAGACACTCCGTTCCTATTTACACACTCGTTCCCCACTTTCCGCTGACTTCTGGAGGCTTTGCCTCGTTACCAAAAACGTTTTCGTAACACGAGTTAGAGCTGACGTTAGGGCTCACTCACTACTTTATTTTATTATTATTGCCAATAAATAATAAATACTGAAATATAATAAAATGTATGTACAAATGTATACTTGAATAAACATAATAACAATGAAATAAGCTGTAATCAATTATACTCTTGAACCTCACCCAAGTGAACGTCGGCAAAGAAAGTGTTATCGAGCCAAAAATGTAAATGGGCATTCTTTGACTGAGTGCCATTTTGAAAATACGCACACAGACGCGATGCTTCGGGTTGTATATATACCATTTTTCTGTTACAGCCATTTCTAATTGTTCACACTGAAAATATAACAAATTACTATTATTAACTAGCGACCCGCAATTATGTGTTTATTATTTAGAATTACTTTTGTGTTTGAATAACATTATCATTTTAAACACAATTCATAGGTCGAAACAAAAGTTTAAGCCAATACAACAAAACAAATATTTTGTTGCACTGTTGTCGTAAAAAATATTTTATTTTGATATAACTTTTTTATTTGTGAAACTTAATTGAAATAAACACTTAATGTCAATGGAAATAACAGACACACAAACAAACATACAGATTTGCCAAAATACAACAATTAAAACTACATCTAAATCGTTTAAGGTGTATCAGAGCAATTAGAGATATAGATTAGATTAGAGAATTAGCAAGCACAAGCACACAGACAAAAAATTAACCGACAAGCATAAATAATTTTAATTTAATATAGATTATATTATGATAGAATTTTAAATTAAGCATAAATTAAAGAAATAGCTTCTGTAAATAATCGTCACAAAAAACAATTCAGTATGTTACCGCATTCTCGACTTGCTGTCCCAAAGAACAAAACATAAGCACTATTAGAATAATACAAATCTCATGAATGTAATATTTAACAGTATCAGGCGATAATTTGTCCTAAAAAGAATATATAAGTTAAAAAACATAAAGATTTAGTGAAATTTTTAAATGAAGCTTAATTTTGTGTTTCTAATAATAATATAAGGTCCTCCCGTATTTAAGTACCAATAAGATTATTTACACAGTTTCCTTTTATGATTTTAACAACCCTCAGATAGTTCTCACTCTTTCACAGTAGATGACTCTTACTATTATTTAAACAAAACAAATTTAATATGAGCCCAGTCGTGGTTTAGGGGCAGAAAGTGTCACTTTTGAAATCGACTGGTTGTGGGTTCGATCCCCACTGGAAAACGAAATATATATTTACATTTATATTTTCATATCTTCGCCCTGGTGTGGAGACAAAGTGCGGCGTTTAGTTCCGCCACTCAAATGCAACGCCTTAGAACTCGGCGTAAAATGGGGAATGGATGTCTATACACTAGGTTCCCTCGTCCTGCTGTGTGCGGAATACAGCGTGAAGCTGATTTATTTTATTTATTTATTTTTATTCTAACAAATATTATAACGAGAACCGTAAAATGTATGATTATCATTAAAATTAATATGTTAAAGTAGTAATAGGAAATATTACGCTGAATCAAAAAATAAGTAAAAAACGATTAGCTGTAGCAGGTTTAATTCCTATCCCTGATCTGTCTATATGAATCAAATCAAATACAAGATTTGTAATATTTTGAAAATAAAAGCCCTAAAACAATTAAAAATAAATTAATTAAAAGGAAACTTACAGAAATGGCGATTTTAACTGAACACACAGAGACCAGCATCATCGCAACGACTATGACAGCGAAGTAAAAAGGTTGACATATTACGTTTAGTCTGTTAGCAAATCTTAAATTGAAAATATTTCCATTTAAATAAAAAATTAATCTTTTATACATCGTACGCCCATTTTCATCCCTTATCTAAAATAACTCGGACAGAACGGCAGTAAAGAAATATAATAATAATAATAGGCACCAGGCACCAGGGGACTCAAACTTGCCCGTTCGCGTATCGTTACTAGAACGAGAAAATTAAAAATGTTTGAAAGAATTGAACACACAACCGTTTACAGTCGTTACGACAACGACCTTGTACTTTTATCAAAAAAAAATTTGCTTCACGCTGTATCCCGCACGCAGCAGGGTAGGCAGAGATAACCTGGTTTTAAGACACTCCGTTCCCTACTTTCTGCCGAATTCTGGAGGCATTGCGTGTCTCGACACCAGAGCGAAGAAATGGAAATATAAATTTTAGTAAATATTTCATGTCCTCGAGTGGGGATCGAACCCACAACCAGTAGGTTTTACAGTCATGCTTCATGCCCCTGCGCCACGGCTGGCCTCAAACTTTACTTTTTTGTACTTACATATATTATAACTGATCATCACTATTATCTTCGATAGTCAATTATCAAAAAATGCTATAGGCTATAGTTATAGTAAGTCATTTTAGTCATTTCGATGTAAATCACTAACTGAGCTGTGGTTAGAGTTACTAAATATTTATTGTTTATAACTTATAATATATTAAGGAAATTTTATACCAATGTAAGTAGTTAACGTCCAAGTTTTAATACTATTTAAATTCAACTAGAAAATACTTTACCTTTACTTTACTTTACCTTTTAATTTTGACAAAATGATCCACACATTGAGATAATAATGAAGTGCATTCTCTCTGCCATTTATCTCCTCTTTCTCCAACTAGCTCTTTTACTAGTTCATCCATGTTCGACATTATGAAAGTGAGAATCTTTAATTGACGTATTATTTGACCAACTAATAACACTATCGTGGACTGTAAACCGGCATATACTGAAATAAAAAAAAAAATAACAAGAAACTAAAGATTTCATTCGGATTATCAGTCGGAACCTATTCTTCGATCAATTTAATCTTCACAGGAAACCTTATAAAACTTAAATGTAACATATTTATACCGTCAACGCTATTAATACCCACTGCACTACGATGGCCTCGTATTTTAAAATTAAATAAATAAGATCAGCTTCACGCTATATACAGCAGGGTAGGCAGAAGGAACCTAGTGTTAAGACAAACCTTTCCCCACATTTTTTAAAAATACATTTTCCTTTTAAAAAATATTTAAATAATCAATAAATTAATATTGCAAAACTAATTATGGTAACAAATGATCAACTAACCAATACAACACAGGTACCCGACGTACGCATGAAACACGAACGAGGCGACGTACACGGAAAAGTTTTCCAAACCCCAAGGAAACCACATGTCGAACGCTGAAATAAAGCGAAACTTAAACAAAAGCTAAGCACGCGAATGAGTGTTATAATAAAAGTTTACTATTTCCCGCATGCCCTCGTTACGCCGCCGGCATGAATATAACGGAATAACGGAATAACGGAAGGCCATACTTAAGAAGTTGGTTTGTTTGCTCTGATTTTTATATTCTATGCTGTGAGAGTTTATATGCATCTTGAACTCTTTATATTATATTAATAGTTGATCGTTATATCTTACTGCACTTCTTGTATTATAATATAGTATAATATGCTACTAGCAATCTGTAAAATTTGGTATTCTATACAAAATCGCGATAATATATAGAACTCCTTAAACATTAATACTTTGCCTTGGTATTTTATACAATATAGGATGCGCAGCTAGTAATTTATGTATGTATAAGACGAGAGCAAGCAAAGGGGAACGTGCGGGCAGGCAATAAACGTGTTGCGACTTGTTTCCTTCCATACTTGCATTTCATGCAGATTTCTATTGGCACTTACACATGTAACGCCACCTTAGCCACAGATTTAGTGTATTTTAAGTGCAGATTAGGCTTGTTATTTTTAAATATAAAAAATTCTAATCTAGATTATTATCTACAGATCGAATATATTAATAGACAAAGATATATTTTTTTATGGAAAATATGTGATGATGAGCGATTACCACCGCCATTTTTGATAAAAAAATCTGACTGGCTTTACAGTGTTCTTTTGAGGTTAGGTAGATAGGATCTTAGTGAGATCATGTGGTACCCAAATGTCAAATTTTGTCTTGTACTAAGACTTTCGTAAATGACTTAAAACTGTTTTATGATCAACTTCCAGTTCTTCAGCAATGTCGTAGCTAATATTTCGAACTTGCTCCGCTTTTTCACAAAATGGTACTGTTTTTATTAAACCTCATCTTTCACACTAAAATTACCAGTCTTGAAACGCTTGAACCACATTTGTGCTACTCTTATTGATACCGCATTAGGTCCGTACACCGCACAAATTTTATTCGTTCGTCGCATTTGTACCTTTTTTGTAACAAAACTTTAAAATGTACCGAATATCTTCATCACATGCTTGCTTGAAAAACAATTGAAAAATGGCGAGAACTGTTTTTTTTTAATTTATAGCATCTTCAGAATGTCTACCATTTAACGCTACTAAAACCAGCCAGTTACATTCAGTACAGCCAAAGATTTGATTACTAATAATACATTCAAAATACGAAAATATTTTGGCCCCGACCTATTATTAATTCCAATCTAATAAATTGAAATAACGGGAAGGAAATGTCCAATTGAAAAATATAACTTAAATATTCTTGTCCGCGACTCTAAGAAATGCCGTATAAAAACTCGTTATAATATTAAAAGAAGATCAAATAGACAGGAAAATAAAATATTACGTACCAAGCAACCGCAATGATTTGTCGTTTTTAATGCACATCAAATAAATCGGTCCGCATAAATACAATGTCGCGCATACACCGAGGCTTGCGATGTAAGTTTTTAATAACACTCTCGTAAGCCTGAACAATGTCTCTCGAGAGTTTATAACCGACTTCTTCAACTCGCCCAGTTTTCCATTTTCAAACTTTAGCTGCAAAACGCAATTTATAAACGGCATTTCTAACAGGCTGTCGTTAAATATGATCTCTTCTAGAAATGATCGAAATTGCTGCCTGAAAAATAGACAGACACCAAGAGAAATGAACATGATGACACCCGTCGTCCAAACACAAGCACCCTGTATGCATAGCTGGAGGTTTGAGAAATTAGACAACACAAAACCACTAGTGAACACGAATGTAAGGAAACCGAGAAAAAAGTTGAAAATTTGAAATAGTAGCCATTTTTTTGAATTACAATTGTGTTTCGCAAATATTGGTATACCAGCGAATGACAAAATTCGATCGAACGTGACAAAAGTCTCATATTCGTACATTGTAGCTAATGTTGAATACTTAGAATGATATGAGGCTTTGTACCTGTAGATGTAAAATATCGTTTATAAATCGTCTTAAATGACAGTCAGAAACAGAAGTGGCTATAATTTTTATAATGAAATTCTTTTTTGTTTGAAAAAACATAACTAATAACTAATCATCTTAAATATTTATAATGAATACTTTATAGTTTATAATATATGTATGCAAGACCAAAATTGTCTAGAAGAAACTGCCTAGGGTAAAAGCGAGACAGTACTACACGCTAAAACACCGGTAAGCCCGAGCCTAGTTCGATTTCATATACAGTAAAGTAAATACTTTCGCTTTACTTAGAAACGTCCTCTCGTTGTGCGTTCTCTACCACATGAGTATTCTGCACAACTGTATCTGCTGCTGAATTTAACCTGATATATCATAAACTTAAATATCATCATCACCATCAGGATGCGAGGCACTTAAATACTGTGCGTTTTTGAATGAACTACCTTTCAATCGCCACACAACTATAAAATGGCGATCCGCAGCAGTGACATTTTTAAATGGCAAATGAATGTGAACTCTAGGATATAAAAATATAGACCTTCGGTTTCGATCCAGTGGGAACTCAGTGATGGTCTCAATTAAATAATCTACAGACCATTATTTATAATCTAATTCACAATACGGTTAGAGAACTGCCTAAACTAATATTAATTAAATAGAATTGAAAGCATAAATTAACTTCATATAATTATTATGGATCCTTATCTCGTTTGGGCTATTATCTAATTGTAATAAAGATGTATTATTGTACTAACATAATAAGTTTGTTTGTTATTTGTAAATAGTCCAATTTATGTTTTTTCATTAATCATAGGAGATATTTTGAATATTATTATACTATTTCCTATACATTCAATGTTGGTTGTGGGTTCAGTTCCTACTCGGGGAAATGAAATATTTGAATTTTCTCGCTTTGGTGTTACAAAAAAAGCGCGACATTTAGGTAAATACTAATTAAAGATATGATAAGTAAATACTAACTGAATATACAAATTATCATAGTAATGCGTATTGTACAGAATAATATAATAAATAGAAAGTCTTACAATAGATGATCAATGAGTAGGCAATTAGATATAATGAGGGATAAAAGATTAGCAGTACCCGAGTATTTTTTTCACATCTCTTAAGTCTTAGTAATGATGTAATTTTTTCCTATTGTATATTATTGTGTTAAAATTAAATTAAAATCTGTTTCACGCTGTTTCCCGCACTCAGCAGGGTAAGCAAAAGGAACCACGTGTTAAGACTCTCCGTCCCTCACTCTCCGCCGAATTCTGCAGGATTTGCGTGTTGAGTGGCGGAACTTAACGCCGGGCTTTTGCCTTGGCTCCCGAGCGAAGAAATTAAATTATTAATTATTAATACCCTCCAGTGGGGAACGAACCTACAACCGTCGCGTTACAATCATCCCTTTGTACGCCACAACTGCCTCTGTTGACAAAAAAACACAAAGATATTGTTTGTATAGTATTCTATACAAAAAATATATTTGTGTTTTCTTTTTGTTATAACCTAATATTGAAAAGTGATAAAACTACCTATTAAATGATCGCATTGAATAAATATTGGAAAAAGTATTACGTCAGTGACTGACTGACTTAGTCAGACATATTCTGACTGCAAAATGACAAAGGAAAAACTTTACACAACGAGGAACGATTTAAATATTTTTAATTAAAACTCAACTCAACATGATATTAAAAACGTATCTACAAACATCTAATGTGGATTTTTAATGATATATTATTAGAGAGCTTAATTTCTGTGATTTTTTTATATACAGTGTGGACTTCGTGTTTTTGTCTTTACCACTATAAATGGAAGCACAGTTTTAACTACTTTATAAAAGCCTAATACAATTAAAAGAAAAGAAGTTTTGCCAAACATGAAAAAGTATATTTCCAAACACAATAAATAACAAAATTATCATTGTAAAATAAAACACCATTTGTTAAGAATGAAAGAAGCCCAGTCGTGTCCACCTTGTATAATATGTATAACGATAATTTATAGATTCAACTCGATAAATCATAATAAGTAATTATATAATAACAAAAACTAACGAGATCTGCAAAATATACTGGGGTACTACTGGGACTATCTTTTACCCCGCATCTCTATGCATTGAGTATTTATTGGAAGTAACAAGCGTATAAGAATATCAATAATAGATGTAGATCGATGAAAACGTATGGCCTAGTTGGTCAGAGCGCTTGGACAATTTCCAAAGAGGCGCGAGTTTAAATCCTGCTACGTTCAAATTTTAATACGTTTTGTTAATAAGTATTTTTCTTTCTTAACACTTTAAAAATATGTTAAAATACATTTTCCATTTTGCACTTTCGCAACTATGTTTTAATCATTAAGGTGGATCGATTACTATAATGTTTATTAATATCTTTATAGATACCATCGTGGTGCAGTTATATTATATTTTCATTTCCTTGCTATGAATATAAGACAAAGCACGACGTTGAGTTCCGCCACTTAATATACAATGTCTCATAAATCAGGCACAAATTGGATAACGGAGTGCGTTAAGACGGGGTTCCCTCTGTCTACCGCGATATGTCCGAGATACAACGTGAAGCTAAAAAAAACAATCTTATTTTCTACATACCAGTACCTGTCGTACAAATCATCTTGATATTTAAAAAAAATACAAATAAATTCGTGTGAAGTACCATATGTGTTTTAGTACCATAATTACTTTATTAATACAAGATTGACACCTCTTTGATATTTCTCGATATCTAAGATAGACTGTAGGGTGTAATTTATAAAAATATATAATTGCATAGAAAAAAGTATACACATGAATGTACTTGTGTGTGTATGTACCTTAGTAGAATAAAGGCTTTTAATACCTTATAATAAAGCAAAGATTGACTGTCGGAGGCCAGTCGTGGCGCACGGGCACCAGCGTACGACTGTAATTGGGACAGGTTGTGGGTTCGATTTCCACTCAAGGAAATGAAATATCTAATATTTTCATTTCCTCGCTCTGGTATCGATTAAAAAACTCTAAACTCTTGTGAGTTTAGAGTTTTTTAACCTTCAGAATTTGGTGGAAAGGAGGGTGAAAATGAATATGAGAACTAGTGCTGTGCTAAGACTCTCTAGCACTAGTTTCCCTCTGGCTATCCTATTTTGTGCGGAATGCAGCGTGATGCTAAAAATAGATTAAATATTTCGATTTTTTTTAAAACTCCCCAATTTTTAAAACTCAAACTCAACTCAAACATATATTTTCTATTCGTTAAGTGTAAAAGTTGTCATGAGTTACTTTTATAAACTGCGATCGTATCCCACATTGAATTAGATTTTCTTGCTATATAATGTTTTTCTTTTTTAAATTGTTAAATAAAGTAGTTACTGTAGTTTTTATTCCAAAAGTCCAAAAAACGTATTAAAACCTCCTAGCGTAAAATAGTGTACAAATAAACATGATCAACCTAATGTCCCATCATGATTCAGAAAGACAGTGGGTGTTTAGTAAAGGTGACGGCTGTGAGTTCAATCAATATCTATTTGGAAAGTAGATTAAATTTAAAGTTACTTTAATTTTCTTGATCTGGCATTGAGCCATTGAGAACCTATATCATAAATGCAATCAAATCAATGAGCAAATTTAAATTTAAGTTGAAAATATTCTAAATTCAAATACATTTTTGCAAGCACTTGTAAATTTTCGAATGAAACTCGGAACGTAGTTCTGCTAAGAAGAGCCGCAAGAAGTTCAACAGTTGCTCTTTTCAATGTCAATGTTACAATTTCATTATAAAATATTATACTATCAGCTATCCTACGTGAGATTAAACTGATATTATTTCCATACGTTTTTTCTTGAAAATTTTTGTTTAAGAAATATCTAACAAATATTGAGGCCAGTCGTGGCGAAGGTGTGACTGTAAACGTTGCGGGCAAAATATTTAATATATCCTACCCTGCTATATGCGGGATACAGCAAAAATCGGTCAAATACGAATTGTACTCCCATACCGAAGGTTCCGTAGTACAATTTTTAAAAGTTGACAAACTTAAGTTTGCAGACACTTATACTCATTTTATATGACATGATGTACAATTATAAGTTTGTAATGATTTTTTTCTATGAAATATCTTTAAATAAATTATAAATAAATTTTGGATTTTCTCCTTTATTTATACTGCAAGTTCTCACTTCTTGCTATTTCAATATAACTATAAGTCCGCTGGAAGTGGTTTTGATTACGCGGAAAATTTCATACAAAATGCAACAAAAACTATACATAAATTCTCGTATCTTTTGATTGCATTGACTCGGAAGCTTCTTTCTGTGGTTAGAACCAGTCCCTAGGGAGACCGTATATCTGAATACTTGATATTAAATTCCAATTAATACATCCACAGGATCTCGAGATAAGTGCTCTTGACCGACGGACAGACGGACAGCAAAGTAATACTACGGTAAAGGGTTAATATAGATACAACGGGTAAAGGTTAAGTTTTTTTCCTTTTGAAGGTACGAAAATATCAATCAGTACAATAAAAAATAGAACCAGAGCGTATTTCTTCTGTGCATTATTAAAGAAACATAATAAGACAATTTGAGTTTTCCCAAAGTTATAATTTCAATTGACCATTTTACTTTCTGAAAGAAAGACAATTGTTGAATTAAAAAACAATTCGTATTGTAATTTTCCTTTGATGGCAATGTTCGTGTATTTTGTATTATGAAAATTATTTTTTAAAGTTTAACGTAAAATATTTCAAAAAGATAAATAGCAGTGTTTGTATCGATATATGTATTTTTTACTGTGATAAGTTAGATTTTTAATAACTGCAATTTCTTTGCTACTGCAATGCTAACATAATTATAAAGAACGCGGAAAGCACAAGCGTGCGGCTGTAAACGCGACGGTTGTGGATTCAATTCCTCGCTCTGGTAACCAGGCAAAACATGGCGTTGAGTTCTACCACTCAACACACAATGCCTCTAGAATTCAGCGGAAAGAGGGGACTGGAAGTATCTTAACACTAGATTTCCACGTTCTGCTATGTGCGGATTACAGCGTGGAGCAAAAAAAATTTTAAAAATAATTATGGACGGAATATTCGACAGCCGAGCCAAAAGAAGGTAAAAATGTTGTAATTTAAATAATTAATTATGACCCAAAGGTATATTCAGGTGGAATCTTAATTAATAAGGTATAATATTCTATTATACGATTTATATTTGAATAAGATAAAAGAGAGGTTGTGCTCGTGTAATTAATTTTTTTGTACGCTAAAAAAACACACAAAAACCTTATATTTGTTTGCTAAAAATTAAAATTTGTTATGATTTTTTTTATGGAAACCAAAATTCTAAAGAATTTCGGTTTTGTATGTAGATTTAAAAAAGTATTCTTTTCGCCCATAACATTTTTTAAATTGTTAATTTGTGTTTAGTAATTAATTGTTTTACTTTACGTATCTTTCGAAAAAAATAAATGTAAGATGTTATTGATGTAATAATAAAATATTTTATTAGAGCCGCATAGGAAGCATATAATTCAGTATAGAATACAAGATATCTGAGATTTTAACTTTATAAAAAATTACAATAAGTTTATCGTAAGAAATAAAATTTGTAAAAATATGATATGATAAGTGTTTCCATGGTGTGATTAAAACAAACGCAGTGTTAAGTTACGCTTACTAACACACGCCTAATGCTATTACAAATCTTTCTCAGATGCAATGGAGAAAATGTACATTTTCCGCAAAAGCAAGCAAGCAAGCAACTATTATTAAGGTGCAGTGGGACAGCATCTGACTGTAAACGTGATGATAATGGACTCTATCCGAATTTTGTGGCACGATAATTTATACATTGTTATTGTTCGTACACTCCAGTAGACAAGCGGAGCGGCGGCGTTAAGTTCCGCAACTAAGACACGTTATATTTCAATAAGTAAAAAAGGAGAGTGTTGACACTAAGGTTTCTCTGCATTTCTCTATACTGTTGCACGAAAAAAACGTGAAGCCGCTTTTTTCAAATATATGAATTTGTACATTTTTTTTTATAAAAAAATGTACAAATTCATATATTTCCCACAAACAAACAAAAAAGAAAAAAAGAACATAACCTATATTAACATAATAATAGGATTATCCAGCTAAAAAAAAGGCGTGAATTTAATCACCAATTTGTATTGATAATACAATCATCAAAGCAACTGAACCAAAAGTCATAAATCTCGTGGCATCGCCATTGTTATCCGTATATTTGTTATTTTCCTTCGACGATGTATGTGTGTTTATGATTTATAACGTGCCGCAATTGGGCGCTTAAGATAATTGACTCCTATCCAATAAATATATTGTTTGGTAAGCTGAAACACTTTATTAAAGTGATCAGCTTCACGCTGTATACCGCATCTAGCTGGGTAGGCAGAGGGAGCCTAGTGATAAGACACTCCGTTCCCCATATACCACCGAACTCTAGGAGGCATTGCGTGTTGAATAGTGGAACTCACTAACGCGCTTAGCGTGTTTAGGGGCACAAGGTGTGACTGTGAATCCGACTGGTTGTGGGTTCGATC
>DWAO01001811.1:0-17652 GCA_018230605.1 Heliconius congener
CTGCAGAATGAGCTGATAGTATCTTGCCCTCTGGTATGGTGGGTTTGAGACTTCATTGATTTTATGAGTGGGTCCCAGGTGGAAGAAAGCTGATGATAGTCTTAATATACACTGAGAGCACATAAATTCTAAAATAAAAAAAATACAAAAATTGCAATTTAATGCTATAATAAAATATATGTCAATACAATTAATACAATTAATATTGATGATGAGAATAATAATAAGAAGACATTTTCCTTTTTTTTAAATTTAATTATTTACTATCAGTCAAAAGCTGTAATAAAATTTGTTGAGATAGATTTTTTTAATTAATTTTTAGAGATAGAACATGTATGTATAGCACGATCTCATATATAAACCTAATACAGAAGTTAGTCAGGTACTAAAAAATTGAAATGTTATTTATTATCAATCAAGCAAGTCAATTTTAATCATACTTGCATTTGTACTGACTTAAATTTTACTTTTTAAAATGTGTATAAAACTGGAATTGGATATGGGTATTAAACTCAAAATAACCCAACATAAATAAGCTGTTACAAACATATAAGAAATTTGACATAGCTCCTTCATGACTTAACTGGTTTCTACAAAGTGTTGATTCAAATCTCGCTATGTTTAAAATGTTATATTTTCTAAAAAAGTGTTATTCTTTACTAAGAGTCAAATAACATTTTTAAAATATAAAAAATAACTTAACTTTTGTTTTGGCACTGTATTAAAGATAACAGAACAACAACTAATGGAGATATTCGGCCGTCATGGACCTCTGGCCAGTATTAAGATAATGTGGCCTCGTTCGGACGAGGAGAAGGCGAGGGGAAGGAACTGTGGTTTTGTAGCTTTCATGTCGAGGAAGGACGGTGAGAGGGCATTGAGGTGTATTAATGGTGAGTATTTAGCTTAATTAGCTTTCACCACAATATATCAATTTGATGATGAGATGATGTATTGGAAATTGTCATTTATAAAACATTCTTAATTATTAATAAGATATTAAAAAAAAATGCGTCACGCTGTATCCCGTACACAGCAGGGTAGGTGACCTAGTCCGTTCCCCACTTTCTGCCGAATTCTAGAGGCATTGCTTGTTGAATGGCGGAACTCACCGCTGCACGATGCGACGCAAATCTTAGGCACTGCCCTGAGGTTCTCGTCTTGCATCGACACTCTTACACATATATATGGTGAATCCATGAAATGCTTAGTAGTTTTTGATCACAGTAATTTAATTTTTATCACAGGCAAAGAAATAATGGGCTACGAAATGAAGCTCGGGTGGGGTAAAGCAGTGGTAATACCACCTGTACCTATATACATCCCACCTTCCCTACAGCAGCCTTGTAAGCCACCACCGCCTTCCGGACTGCCCTTTAATGCTCAACCACCCAAACATTTAGTTGGAAAGGTGATTATGTCGTTTATATTTGTAATTTATAAGTGTAGTTTATAAAATAGATGAGATGAAGCTACGCTGCTATAAAGTGGTGATGCTATCACCAGTATACATATATATATATATATATATTCCACCATCAGTAGAGCAGCCTTGTAAGCCTCCACTACCTTCTGAACATCCCTTTAAATCACCACTAAACATTTACTTGCAGGGTAGAAATTGGCGCTATTTGAATGCGCCACAATAACCTGTAATTAATAATGATGTTATTTATAATTTTTGTTGTTCATTTTAGATACCAAGAGTACGAACAGGGGATCATTACCCAAACGACCCGGACGAACGTCAACACTATGAACAGGTAACATCTTGTACATAAATTGTACTCAAATAACATAATTAAATGTTATTGTATTATAACAATATATTTGAAATCTTTTTTTAACTCTATGCATTTCCAGATTTTGTCACAATCTATTGTCAAAGTAGTCATACCAACGGAAAGGTGAGTCATATTTGAAATAATAATATTTTAAACAAAAAAATATTTATAAACAGATGGTCTGTAGACCAGTTGTAGCGTAAGGGCACAAATGTGTGACTGTAAATGTGACTGTTTCAGTTCTGGGTTCGATCCCCATTCGAAGAAATAAAATATTTATTTAAATTTATATTTTCATTTCTTCGCTCTGGTGTCGAGGCACGAGGCGAGTAGTACACTAGATTCCCTGTCTACACCGTCATGTAACTGACATGTAGATAATGTTCAAATTGTTATTTAAAATAACCACTTATCTTTGTTATTTTAGAAACATCCTAATGCTAATACATCGTCTGGTGGAATTTGTGATCCGCGAGGGTCCAATGTTCGAAGCTATCATTATGAACAAGGAAATGAGTAATCCATACTTTCGATTTCTCTTCGAAAATCAGTCCCCTGCCCATATATACTATAGGTGGAAATTATTTTCAATGTTGCAAGGAGATACGCCTAAGCAGTGGAATTTGGAAGATTTCAGAATGTTTAAAGGTTAGATAAAAGCAAGATTTTGTAAATAAAATAACATTTATTAGGAAATATAAAAGTAATATAATAACAAAGTATATAGTAAAAAAAATATTTACAGTGATTCTAAATATTGGATGTATACTATTTGGGCCTCAATGAAGGTTTATATTTGAGAGAATGTATATATTTCAAATGTATTAATGTCATAAACAGTGTTTGTTTAAAAAAAATATACTCAACTGCGTTTTATAATTGTTTACTATTTAAATCTATCTATTGGGCATTAAATCAGGTGGATCAGTATGGCGTCCGCCGGTAATGAACCTGTATACCGCTGGCATGCCTGACGAATTAGTAGACGAAGAAGATGCCAAAGAAAACATTAGAGGCACATTGTCTAATAAGTAAGTTCTATTGCTTTACTGAAAACGTCAAATTAAATATAAACAAAAATAATATGTCTTAGAATTTCGTACAATTCATTTATATCATAATTTTATTTGCTTTTTTTTAAATAATTATGTGGGCTATTGGTTGTTTAATCCTTATTTGGGAAAATTTATTATGTAGTTTTTTGACTATGGTCTCTACACAAAATGTCTTGAATTGCGGAAAAAAGCAGAGAATATTCTTTCTGTATGGACTGTATACTTATTTTACGGTTTACCTCTGCCTGTCTTACTTGGATTATATTTAACATTGTTGCATGTTGCTTAAAAATTATAATAAAATATGTAATCTACTTTTATTTGAAAAAAAGTAAAATTCAGCTTCACACTATATCGAGCACACAGCACGATAGGCAGAGTCAATCTAGTGCTAAGACACTTTGCTCCCACTTTCCGCCGAATTCTGGAGGTATTGCCGTGTTGAGTGGCGGAACTGAACGCCGCGCTTTGTCTTGACACCAGAGCGAAGAAATGAAAATATAAATTTAAATAAATATTTCATCTCCTCTTGTGGGGTTCGAAACCACAACCAGTCGCGTTTACAGTCACACTTTGTGCCCCTGCACCACGACTGGCCTACAAAAAATAGTAGAAATTTTAAAGTAAAAAATTTTACTATGAAGTAATATTACTGACAGACAAATTTTATCAGTAATTACTTTTTTAATTATTTTTAAACTGACAAACATGTTGCCTTCCAGCCAACGAGACCGTCTAGAAGAAATAATCCGCGCTCTAACCCCCGCTCGCCGCAGTATAGGCGAGGCCATGGCGTGGTGCCTGGAGCACGCAGAGGCCGCAGGAGAGGTCGCCGCCTGCCTCGCGGAGTCCCTCGCGCAGCCGCGCACGCCGCCTCCGCGCCGCGTGGCGCGCTTGTACCTCGTGTCGGATATACTGCACAATGCACAGGCCAAGTTGACGAATGCCAGTGCCTACAGGGCGGCGTGAGTGTTGACTTTTCATGATTTTATTGTGTAATTTATGAGGATTTCAAAAGTGAGCTAAATGAAATAGAGGTGAGGATAATAATCCTTTAGGTCCAAGAATTTGACTACAAACAATAGGTGTAGTGTGAACGTATACATGAGTCCATAGACACTAGTATTATCATCGGCTTCCGCGAAATATGCTGTGTCCAGTTTTAGTCAGTTCAGCAGTTCAGGGCAGCTGTCAGAGGGAAAGTGAGCTATTGAGTAGTGGTCTTGTTTGTTCTCATTTCTGGTGTTTTCTTGATTTACTTCTCACTTTAGTGGCTAGTGTGCCATGGCTGGCAACTAAAAAATAATAGATTTGTTATAAAACTTGTATAATTTAATTATTAATAAAATCAAACAATACCCAATAAGTTATTTAAATTTTTATTGTGGTACAAAAGTAATTAAAATTTAAAAAATATGGTATTATTGAAACATCGGTATTAGGAATATTCAAAGGACATTTATACAACATAAGCGAGGCAGGTTCCAGGCGCGCCTGCTGGACATGATGCGCGCGTGCCACGCGGCGTGGGCGCGCACGCCGTCGCGCCTGCAGCAGGAGGGGCTGCGCGCGCGCGTCACGCGCGTGCTGCAGGCGTGGGCGGACTGGGCCGTGTACCCCACCGACCTGCTGCTGGCCGCCAACGACGCCTTCCTGGGGCAGGCGCCCGCGCTCGCGGGGGTGCGTCCGTTCTCACTCTTTTATACTAAATGACAAGTTACCGGTTTACTAAAGTTAATACCTCGTATCGCTAAAAAAAATCATAGGGAAATCTGATCATTTTTTTTCAATTAGTATGTATGTACGAGGTGTAATGAATTTGAATTTTTTCAATTCATCTTTTTTTATTTTGTCTCCTTTAAAGTGATCCCTCTCAGATATAATATACTTGTGTCAATTTGAAAATTTACCTTAATTTTTGAACACAACAAACAAAAAACACACAATAAGTAAATGTCAAAAAACCCCATCGGATATTTTATTGGTAATAGTTTACCCAAGATCACTATCAAAATACAGCTTTGTGCATGTTTTAGGGTTCCGTACTCAAAGGATAAAAAGGTAAAACTAAATATTTAAATTGGCTTTCATATACAAATACAACAAATGTGATTTTGACAGTTTTATAGACCATGTTACGGAACTCTTCGTGCTCAATTCCAAATTGGCCGATTTTTTTGTTCTTCTGCCTTCCGCACTATTAATGAACTGACCAAGTTAAGAATACAAATATTACCGTATATATGAATACATGTATTTTAATAATTCAAACTGCACCTACACAGGAAGACGAATCCCGTCCAGATAACGAGAACACAGACAGTCAACTTGATGGTACTGTCTCCCCCTCGGGCTCGACAGCATCAGGAGGTTCAGCCGGTTCTGGGGACTCCGGGGGCTCTGGTCCACTAGACGGTGCAGCCCTACGCCGACTTGCGGAACAGAGGCCTGTGCAAGCTACTGTACATGCTGATATTAGTGATATTGATGGCATACCTGGTGAGTACTAACTCAATAAAATTTTACTCACTAATAACAAATCATAATTTGTATCAATCAACTCGCCCAACTTAACTCAACTACGACTCTGAGCCATATTAGATTTGTGTATGGTATCCACAATCACTGCAGTCATTGATACTAATGATGACAGGCCTTGATATTTTGATGTTTCTTATTATCTTTTTGCATTTTATTAACTTGAATATGGCAGTTTTGATATGACATTTACATACACTATATTGCAAAAGCTTAGTATCAAATATCGTTAGTAAGACGTATGAGAAGTACATTTAGTCATTATTTTCTAAATTTTATATATTTTGTTCCACCAGTTGACGAAGACATAGACGGTATACCACTCGACCCGGATGCGGAAGACGGTGATGCAGAAGAGCGCAGCGTGGCCGGCTTCGTGCCCTCGCGCTGGGAGAGCGTCGAGCCCGCTACCGAGTCCACGGTCGTTGAACATTATGTTGAGAGGTAGGTGATAAAAAAAAATTACATAAATATAAGCAATATTTCTGTAAAATATTTTTTTTATATTTCAAGTTCTGATAAGAAGACAGGCCTGATATGATCGCGTCATTGCGTTGTTAGTAATAGAATCCATCACGCGGCTTCTCTTGATTGTAATTATTTGACCTGATCGGTCATGATCGACATAATCCTACTATAAATATAACTTTATATGTGTAATGTGTGTAAAAATGGCGTGTCCAAAATCTAGAGTAATCTTGCATATGTTCGTTTTATACCTTTAAGCTTCTTGTAAAAAGGCAATAAATTAATTTTAACTGATAAATTGTTTCCTTTACAAATGTTCTGTCCAGGTTATGAAAAACTTCCTATACTGCGTAATCCTTCCTATGTGTACGTAAATACAAATCTAACCATATAATAAAATCGTAACTTATCGCTGTCTGTATTGGAGATATATGGGGAAATCTATTATTGGGGGCATGAGATGAATGAATTTATTATAAACACAATGATTTTAATTTTTTTTACTTTTGTCATTTTCTTTGTTTATTTGTTGCCCGCTAATCTCATGAACGAATTCATCAATATAAATTCAGTTTTCACTATTGTATTTTGGTAATTTTTGCTTAACATTTAGTATTCGCTTTATTTTAACCGGGTTATAAACAAATTTAATTTATTATAGTTATATCAGTGTCAAATATTGCGTTCAACATAATTACTATCAGTTACAATTTTATTTTTAAAATACATTTATAAGTTTATTATTTGCTTGGAGTAGTTTTCAATAATGAATACGAAAGCTAATTGTCGTGTATCATAATCCAACAGCACAGAAGCTCAATCCCCACCGCGCGACGCGAGCGAGGCGCACGAGGCCCGCGAGGCCCGCGAGGCGCGCGAGGCCCGCGAGGCGCGCGAGGCCCGCGAGGCGCGCGAGGCCCGCGACACGCGCGAGGCCTCCCTGCGGCGCGAGACGCTGCGCGACATCGAAGTGCGAGTACTCAAGTACGCGGATGAGTTGGAGGCGGGCGCGCGCACTCTGCGCCCGGGGCTCGCTGCTCAGGCGCAAATACAACATTATAGACGCAAGCTTATTAAAAAGGTGGCTCGGTTGTATACATCTACTGAAATTGCATTGAATTGATTATTTGCATTTCCTATTTCTGGTATCCAATACGCCGCGTTAAGTTCTGTCACTCAACAAGCAATGTCTCGGAAATTTGTTGATACGTGTAGAACGGAGTGTCTTAACACTAGGTTATTAAGTCTCCCTGTCTATCCCGCTAAATACACATTGATTATTATTCATAATAAAAAAATATTAACAGGCACTTAAAGAGGCAAAGGAGCAAAAAGAAGAAGAAGGATCACCAAGTGCAGCCACTACCACCAGTGTTTTAGACGACGATGCCTTTTCGTCGACCTCGCGCAAGTCCAAAAAGTCTAGGGAGCCCACGCTGTCGCCTCCGCCTAAGAGGTCCCGGCATACGTATGTAGTATTATTGTTTATTTAAATGACGTATGCCCACTTTGTTAATATGGACTATGTGACGATCATGAAAAAAACCCTTTTATCGTTCATTTAGAACTTCTTTTAGTGCTATAGTGTTAGCTGTCAGTTAGTGTAATAATTAAATTATACCATGTGTAATAATTGAAAAGAGCAACTGTTGAGTTTCTTGCCGGCTCTTCTCAGCAGAACTGCGTCGCGAACCGGTGGTAGCTTTTATTAATATGTCCATTCGACGATTCAAAAGTACTTACTATTCAATAAAGAATATTTTGAATTTGAATTAAGAAAATTTATTTAAATAATATCAAATTTTATTTAAAATTCAATAGTCATACGATTTTTAAATGAAATTTTCTATGAGTCGTACTGACGACGTTCCCTCGTTTTTACATATTACAAAACGTGAATACTAGGACAACAGAAACGATTGAACAACCGTTCAAGGAAGAATTTATCTTAGTAAACGCCGCCACAAACGATTGGTCGATTGGTCATTTGCCAAACAGGACAAATGAACTACTATGTGCCGCCTATTGTCGTGAGCAATAGGCGGCACATAGTGGCGAGTTCATTTGCTCATTAATGACTTCCTGTAGTTAGATACATAGCTCCTTTATAATTATGCGGTCCTGGTGCATGTATGCAATGATTTTTTTTTATTTACATTGTGGGGCATGCACTTATATCGATTGATAAATGTTATGAAGTTTTATATAAAAGGGCGTCGTCGGGAAGTGGGACCGCGTCTAGTTAGCGCGTTATTTTAAATATAAATAAAAGTAAAGTGAATTTAACAAAATTTCCAGTATTGAACTAATACCGTTAATTTTGTAAAACTATTTTGCAAATACTGTGTTTGTAAATAAACCTTTAGCGGAATATATATCGCTAGGTTCACTCGTGTACAGACATGAGACTGTAGATATCTAAGTCGTGTTCGTTGATCGCTGTACGCTGTATCCCGCACATAGCAGGGTGGTAGGCAGAGAGGACCTAGGAATCTAGTATTAAACCACCCCATCCCCATCAATATACTTCTGTCCTTTGAAAATGTTAAATATTTAATTTCCAGTTATATTTTTCGTAGCCTTGTAAGCATAGAGAAGCACGTAAATTAATAAAAAATCTGTCACTGGCAGGTCTAAAGTCTTATGCATTCGGAATGAGATCTTTTTTTACTAAGAAGGCCTCTTAGTTTGCATTCTGTTTTACACAAACTGGCTTCTTTGTAGACCTCTGTATTAAAGTAAAATTGTAACATTAAAGCTTTCTAATATGTTTTTATTCATTTAATTAATCTGTGCAAGAACATTTTACCATGTAATTTTCTTTGCATAAAATTTGCTAAAAAAAATATATATTACAATTTATAGAATTAACTTAATATTCTTTTCAGAAAACTTTTTTAATTTTCAAAAGTCAGTTCTTTTTATCAAATTTTACAAAATCATTTGTAATCGTGAGGATAAATAATAGATTTTTACATAACATTTTGACATAATCTACTGTTGATACAGGGAGCGAAAATCGAGGTCAAGATCAAGATCACGTGAACGTGAAAGAGACCGTTCTCGGGAGCGTGATAGGGAGAGAGAACGTGAACGCGAACGAGAGAGGGACCGAGAACGCGAGCGGGAAAGAGAAAGGGATAGACGAAGGCGTTCACCGGCCACGCCCCCACACCATAGGAAACACACGAAACACGCTAAATACAAATACTGACAGTTAATGGACGCTTTTTTTATGTAAGAATATATATTTAAGAATACATATTGTCGTGTTTCATCATATTTATATTTAAATATATTTCGTAACTGGAGTTAAGTTTTCTTTTCTATTATTACTAACATGTCTTATTTAACACTAAACTGATTTTTGCTTACTACAAATCTATTTTACTTTAAATGTCACAATGTGATCACAAATATTTTAGTTTGATAAGAAAAATTAAATTAATTTTAATTATATTTCGGTGTTTATTACCTATATTAGGTTAGTGTTAACTTATTTTACCATTTTTAAAGTGTTATTCCACACTCAGGAATACTTATTTAGAAAACGTATAAAAGATTTATAGGTTTTCTAACTTAACTTATTTATAGTGTCTACACTATAAATAAGTTGCAATGCATTACATCTATGTAACAATACTAGTTTTCCACTGCCTCTACAATTGTCAGTTCATATGTTATTGTTATAATCTGACAATTACGTAAAATTAGAGAAGTAGTTTTTGACCATATTCTAATTTACATTAATCAAAGCAGCACAATGTATGTACTTACACAATAATCAACAAGCATTAAACAGTAATTAATTATCTTGTTAACAAAACCATCGATGATATCATCACGTTGTCTCAAAGTTTATGTCAAATATAATCTCTTTCCAGACATTAAAAACTTGTCTGTAGTCATATCTAAGTTAGAATAAATGTTTTGCAAACTCTGATTTCGCAGAAACTAAAACCTTTGAGACGAAATCTGGTTTTGAATGAAAAAATGAATGAATTCTTGAACTAAATCAGTCTTTAAATCTTCTGATAAATAGTAGATATTTTATCTGAAAGTAAGGCGATTTTCATTAGTACTGATGATGATAAAATTATCATCCCATGTTGATCAAAATCCATTCTTGATTGATTTGAACTCCTCAATGTTCTCCAAATTACTTGTGTTTTGTAAATTCGGATCAAAGAGTGGACGAGAAGCCTCGTGGTCGCACATTTCTTTAGCTAGTTAGTGTTTTATCAAAAATATTTCTTAAATGCATGGTGTCCTTTTTGCGGACTGTTTGATTCAATTTAAAATGGTTACGGATATTCAAATTACCATGACAAAGTCACACGAACCACGCACCTCCTATTCAGTAGCAGAAATGGCAAGAAAGGAAGCCTGTGGGGTAACAAGAGCGAAAAATATTTTTAACTGCCCTATTTTTTTTCTAATAAAATGTTTAAGCAAAGCACAAGTACTTGTTGGGGGCACAAAGTCTTTTTTACAGTAGAATAGGAAAGATTGCTGGATAGTTGAATATACAAAGACTAGAAATAATAAAAAATCATCGGCAAAACGTGTCGCATCTTCTGTGTCACTTAAGAAAATTGTCATAAAGGAATCGTTTTATTTTGCAGAAATAACTGATGGTAAATCCTGCACTAATATGGTAATAAGAAGTAAAAAACATATTACATAAAAACGAAATTTATTTAAAATACACTTAAAAACAATACTTAAATAGCAAATAATTCGATGAAGATATGCGTACATAAAAATTCATATTCCAAATTATTCTAATCTTGACCAAAACATACGGGATAGAACAATAATATAATAAAATACATTTTTCTAATTTTATTGAAGTTACACATAAATACACAAGAAATTTAAAGCATTGCACTGTTATTAAAAAGTAAAATATATCACAGTGACAATGACTACGTGACTATTAAAAAAATTTGCACCGATAATACTAAATTGAGATTCAAAATTATAAATTTATAAAGAATCAATTTTCAGATAACATAATAAAGATATAAAAACATTCACACAATAAAAAAAACGTTAATACTAACATCTCGAGGCCTGCGTGACTCGACGACACAGAGTCTAACCGTAAACGCAACGGTTGAGGGTACGATTCCCACTCTGGGTAATAAATCATTTTAATTATGAGCACCACCGATTAACACACTGTGGCTCGAAATTTAGGCGGTGCGCGGAGAACGGAGTATGTTAACACTACGTTTTCTCTACATAGTCACTATTTGCGAGAAACTAGCCTCGAGTTAAAGAGAAGCTTTGCAACTCTACCTAAAAATAAAATATCTCGCGACACTAAATAGTAACGTTTGCATAAACATTTATTAGCTAAAACATTCTCATAGCCTCAGTTCTTTCGAACAAAACAATAAGAGGTACAGAATTATAATACTGAAAAAAATCTTAATCATAGCCTTAATTTAAAATGTATGATAAAAATTTTAAATTTTATGTTAATAGGGATGTTGATAGAGCTTGACAGAAATAAACAAAAGTAATCAAAAAAAATCTTTTAAATTTTTCCAAATGAACATAGTTAATGACGTCACAACACGCAAAAAATTTTTTTTTTTAAATAATTGTAAAATTTTATACATAAAAAAATTAAACGTATCCCTTTTATATACAGTATCAATGTAAAAAAATATTTAAAATTAACGTATGCATGTATATAGTTTGTGTCACAGTGTACCCGTAGCACAGGAATGTATAAAAATATAATTGATCGTTTAATCACAGATTATATGTTACATAAATGACATGAATATTGCGTTATATTTATACTTAGTGACTATAGAAAGACCTCTGACAGTTTTTATACTATAGAAATAAATTGAAGAGACCATCGCGGCGCAGTGGCACAGCGCCAGGCTGTAAATGCAACGGCTATGGACACTATTCGTACTGGGGAAAATGAATTATTTTCATTACCTCGCTGGTACTAAGACAAAGTGCATTGATTTCTACCACTCAATACGCAATCTCTTGAAAATGCGGTGCTTTGGGACAGAGTGCCTTTATACTAGGCTCCATCCGCCTACACTGCTACACAGAATATGCCGATAGAGACTGTAAAAAAACTGTAAGCCTGTTAAAAAAAAAATAAAAGAAAAAAGAATGCATTGCAAACTAGACATGGACATTGGAGCTAGTTGCTCCATTTACATATTCGACGATCATAAAAGTTCATTACATTGTTTAAATTATATAATTCAAGCATAATTCGTAATTAAAATATAAATGTCTAAATAACAAATACCTGTCAAAGCTCTTTATGTGATCACTTGAATATTCATGACTACATTACATTTTATTAGTAACTTAAAATGTTAAATTGAGCCCAAAGCCATCATGAACTGCACAATAACGAACATTCAATGTAATAATCCTAACATATCATTGGTGAAAGTATTATAACCAACTTCTATATTACTGTCTTAATTATGAATTAAAATTAATGTTTGAGAACATAGAATAGTATGTGATGATTGAATACAAACAGAAATCAGTTCTTAAATTAGATGAAATATTCTGAGTATGATCGAAAAATAAGGTTGCCATTATAGAGGAAAACTATATGGTCATAAATTAAACAGTCAGAATGTGCGTCCTTTGGCAATAATATATTGGCATATACTATGGAGTTCCTCTTAAGTCTTGCTACTTGATTACATTTGACTAACAACTATGAAGCTAAGGCGCTTGTATACTAAAGCAATACAGTCGATATAAGAATAACAAATTATTATCTGTTGAAGGCCATTTGTTGCGACATCTTACGGCTGTAACTTACACTATTTTAGACACTAAAGACGGCTTTTGATGGAGATTAAATTATATTTTGGTTGCCATCTTGTTTTGTATGCAACTCTTAGATTATTATGAAGTGTAGCTTGTCAAATTATATTGTATTTTCCATTTAAATAAATTTTCTTTATTCGTATGAATAAAAATATTTAAAAGAAATAAGGATTGAACATAGACATTTAAAATTTATTTCATTTTCTAATAATATGCTTGAAGAAAGTGACGATTTTGTAGTCATTTACTTCTAGGACAAATAACCCAATTTTTTTTTCTTAAGTAGTAAGTATATTTTTTTGGTTATATGTCTAGTTTGAAATATTCATTATCAACAGATGAAAGCTAGTAATACTTTCATTATACTAATATGATTGATGCCATTATACTAATATGATATGTTTACAAGAAAATAGCCTATGATTTCGAATAATGGAATGCCCGTAATAAACTTTTGTAAAGATATATATTAAAATGAATTACTTACGTCTTTATTTTTTTGATGGATGTTGAAATAATAATTATTATTTAATAAGGTAACATTGCACTATCTGCTATGTATTGGTGTTTTTTCTTAAATATTAAATTCCATTTCTACGTCCTTAGAACGATTTTCTTCTCAACAATTCAATTACTAATACCTATAAAACCAATATTTTTTGTGGTCACATTTATATTTTGTTATATATTTTCACTTAAAAAATTACGATAATAAAATTTTACTCTTATTTAGAATTTCTACATTCTTCTCTTATAGTTCTTTAGTTTTTGATAAACTAACGCCAATTACGTGTTTCATAATTATATCATCTACATGCAGTATTATGATATTCAACAGTATTATTATCATCCCGATACATTTTAAATTAATAAAAAAAGACTGGCTTGTGATAACAGGTCTGTTTAGGTATCAAAAGTTAGTTGTATGTATAAAAGTGTAATTCACTGTGACCACAGAATTAAAAAAAACGTTCAACCGTTTGAAAACTACGATTAACCTACACTTTTAGTTTAATTTAGTTTAATGTAGTTTTAGTTTTGAAAATAAAGATTTTTTTAATTCATATTAGTGTTCATGTCTTTTACAAAGGAGCGTCACGACTAAGAGGTATACTTCTTAGGTCTTACTAAGAACTAATTTTGTCATACGATTAGTAAAAGTTTATAGTTTTAATTTGACGTTTAAATGTTCCTCTTTTTTTTTTAAAACAGCTTATAAAATTAATACTGTAAAAAATGTGCTATGAACTTAATTTTTTATACCAACATCTTTGTTAAACACATTTTAAATAATTATGAAATAATTTCAAGGAACATTCAAAAGCCTAACATTGGTATACATTTAGTTTATATTGCTATGCAAAAACAATATTTATTACATTTAGAAAATATTAATATTATTCAATTGCTTATAAATCTTCGAAAACACAAGACTTTTTTGAATTTAAGATATTATTTAATACATAAGATAACAAAATAAAAAAAAAAACAGTAAAATGATTCTAAAAGTATTATCCGATTATAAAATATATCGTGGATTATATGAGTTTAATTATTATTTAATCTTATTAATCAATATTTATTCAGATCTACTTCATAACTAAATTAATAATCTTCTATTTATACATTGAAAGGTTTAAAAGTTTTTCTTTTATAGATTTTTAAATGATTCACTGCTAACTTATATTCTCCTTCGATTTTTAACATACATTTACATATACTGGATGATGTATGAATGCCGTACAATTTTTAAGAGATATAACCGCAGTGCGGAATTTCCTCTCCCGGTTACCGAGAATACAAAAATAAACAATGTATCGCTTACTGTAAATAAAAAAATGTGCTTATTTCCATTAAATGATAAACATATCTATAGATCTATATCCATATACATTTTATAATGATATTGCTAATATTCAAGGCCATATAGTTATAAACAAGGGGTGTCACCGCCAGGCGCGTCGCGGCGAGCGCGGGGGGGACGCCCCCTCGCCCGGTCACCGCGAACGGATCTGCCAGCAACGGACACGACCGGAGCTGGAAAATATAGATTATAATATATTAGCTATAGGTAATTTTTTTTTATAATTTTATTATAAGTACCATAGGGTTTTCTTAAGTATGTGTAAGTTTTCAAATTGGTTTTCTTTACGCCATCTTGATTGATTTTTTATATACTGTAGTAGTAGTAAATCTTACAAATACTTAACCTACGATAAACTTACAAATGGGAACAAACTATTTGTAACATTTATGTAATAAAATTCGATTTATAAAGGTCAATTAAACTACTTATTTTACTCAAATCCATTAATAGAAATTTTTACTAAACGTTTCAATGAAATAAATAACTTATTTAACCTTCACTTAGTGCAAAAATCATAAAATTTTAAGAAACACGCAACTTTGAAACAACAGTTGCTCTAACATCTATAACGAAAGCTAAGTCTAGAAAAGGAAAAAATATTATAAAGTAACACGAGGAGAATGTGACGTGATTAGTACTACATCGAAAGCTCATGGAGGAATACAACTGTTAGTCACACAAAAGAAAAATAATCATAGAAAAAAGTTCTAATAAAAGTAGAAAAATGGGTATTTGACGTGATATAAAAATATTAAATATTGTAACACAAAAAAAATACTATACGGTTATTACATAGATATAATTTCAAAATATACCAAGTCATATATAGCTCAATTATCGAAAATAGTAAAAAAAACTACATCATTGTAGTGCATCCCTACCATATAAAACGAAAATAATTTATTACAATATTAAAATATTTGTATGAAAAAACTTTATTTAATTAATAAATTAATAATTTAATTAAGGATATACAATATACTAATCACTAGTATATTGTAATATGTATGTATTGACTATTATTGTTATTTTTTGTCCTGATTTTAATATTTTGTTTTAAAAAAGAACAAGTAAACAGAAACGAAGACAAAAAGATAAAACAGTCAAAAAGTCAAATACCCGAAGCTAAGCGTACATTTGCCGTTAATGACAGTGGTGAAGCGGCGACGACGCGTGCAAGCTGAGGGGCAAACGACCAATACTCACCGAGATTCAATTTTGTTGATAACATGTTATTATGTACCAATGCGTCAAGCGTGAACGTTTGGAATGAATAAATAATGAATGTTTTGTGTCTATTGTGCTATATGCGTGTGTGTGTATATGTTTATGTGTGTGTGTTTGTGTGTATTGTATGTAGTTGTGTGTTTTTGTGTGTGCACCTGGGCTCAGGTCTCGACGAGGCGCCACGCGCGCACTTCGCCGCCGCTGCAACACACTCACATGTTAACTCCACGGAGATTTCTTTTGTGTATATACTTTATACTTATTAATTAATATACCAATGTAATCAGTCAATCAGTTTGTCGGTCACCAATAACGAAGAAAAAGTGATAGTTAGCATACCTAATATTTAGAGAACTTCAATATTTTTAAGAAAACACAAAGTGAATAAATACAGTTCTTTAGAGAAAAGAAAGAAAAAAAAATACAGATAGTATATAATAATACAGATAATACTAAATTTATCTATAATATCTGTATTCCTTCGATATTTAAAAAAAAAAACTAAATATTCTGTGGCGAACTGTAACTTTTCTAATTATAGTTATTTGTAGTGTAAAGGAATGTTATTTAAGTTACTATGAGTTCTTTGATATAACGTGTTTTTTTGGTCTGTCCGTAATCTTAGATTTACTTAGGAGTTTCTTTATAATTAACTTTTGTCATTAAAATCTCAACGTTTTGACAAAAATTAAAAAAGCCTTTTTTGTTATATGAAAACTATTACATTATTAATAAGAAGTTCTTTACATTATTAAAATACATTATTAATAATATGGACAAAAATAACTTACCTTCCAGCAGTATAAAGCGCGTTCGTTTTGACACAAGCCGCCAAAGCTGCAGGTGCGTCAGGTAAAGCCGCAGGCGGAGCTATTGGGCGTAGTGTAGGGCTCCACAAACGTAAGGCCTGGTCTCGTCCACAACTAGCTAGGGCTGCGCCTCCTGTGCTTAGTGATCCGACGGCGCAGAGACCAGTTACCCAGCCCTTATGCGCGTTCATTACGCTCTGCCGATTTATGTAGTTATACATATGTCAAAATGGTATCAAAATATTGTTTTAATATGCTATAAAATTTTACACATGAGACTTTATTAAGTAATGTCTATTAGTAACAGTTTTTTTTGTATTTACAGGCATTTACTTTTTTGACAGTACAGGTAGTTAGAAAACTCTCAGAAATAGAAAAAAAAATAATAACGGAATTTAACGGAACTTTATTTCTGTCTGTAAATTAATATTCGCTAAACGCGAGAGTTCGCGGACCAAACCAAGAAAGTGAAAGAAATACAAGAGAATTTAAAAACAAAAAATCACCGCTAAGAGTTAATCTCTTAAAATGTAGCGATATTTGGATATTTAAACATTTTCTTAAAAATATATGAATTTATTAATCATAAATAATTCTAATAAAACTATAAATATCCTTAACTAATTGCTCAGTAAATAATTAAAGTACGACATACATGTGTAAGAGTATTATCAGTAAGAGACCAGCATTTTAAGCTGGAGTCTCGCGAAGCGCTGTAGAGCGCGGCTTCGCGCAGCACCAGCGCCTGCACGCCGTCGTAGTGCGGCGGCTCCAGGAGACGACGGTTGCACGCTTCCCAGGAACCTGGGTTATGTGACAAACATTAAAGCTTATAATTTATGTTCGTTTTGTTTTAAAGAGATAATTAAGTTGATAGTATAAAATGTTGATAGTTGAATAAATATTTAATTTTTTAATAAGCTGAATTGTGTAAAGAAGCTGTTGATGAGTTGCTTGTGAGTCCATCAATTTTTAAATAAAAGGATATAAAACTGCTCTAGTTCTCTTAGTTTTACGCTCATATACTATGTCAGTAGTTCTATTGCCTGAAATACCAAGTTAATATACAA
>DWAO01001812.1:0-17651 GCA_018230605.1 Heliconius congener
ATTTCTTCGCTCTGGTGTCGAGGCAAAGCGCGGCGTTGAGTTATGCCACTCAACAAATGAAATTAGTTCCGCTAATTAGTTGCCCCTAACCACCACCAAAATAAAAATATATGAACTCCACATTTCTGTATCTATTTGTTCAGACAGCAAGTAGAATTATCAAGAGGATGCCAAACAAGGATATCAGTTTCGTCGTACGAAGCAATCGTTTTGAAGTGGCAACACTTGACTCGACATACATACGTTTAAAAGTGACATACTGTGTACCTTTTATAGTCCATTGTGGCGTTGGTAACAAGACAAAACACAGAGTTGAGTTCCGCCGTTCAACACGTAATATCTAATTAGGTGGAAAGTGGGGAAGGGAGTGACTAAGCACCCTGTCGTACCAACTATATGCAGGATGAAGGGAAATCAAATCTTATGTTGAACATAAAAAAAAACGAAAAAGGAAAACTGGACTATTTTGTAAGCTTTTTCTTTTCTGTCAATCCTTTGAAATATTAGTGATGTGATAATTTTTTTTTTTTGCTGTAGCTAGCGTGTAATTTTGGTGTTATAACAATTCTGTACAGCTAGAAATAGTTATAATTGTATTTTATATTTTAAATGTATCAAAGGTTATATTATCAATTAAATTTTAATTATTTCCTATATTTATTTATATGCTAGAAAGTAAAATAATTGGCAACCCTGGAGATACCTACCATTAGATACTATAAGGGTTCTTCACTGAAGGCCCAAATCAGTGCAGTGGTGCGTGAGGAGCATTGGGGTAAGTCTGAAGTATGAGAAACCTATGCTTTTGAAATTTTTGTTTCCAAAAACATAAGGAGTAGTCGAAATCTTGTACTAAAATCATATACATTTATATGTATAAATGTTTTAGTTTTATCTTGTTAGTCACAACTCTGAGCGTCAATAACAAAACCTAAATAAAACTGCCCTTATTTTTTTTTTCGTTTTGCCCTTTTTTTCATCTAATACATTAGGCTCTTTCTATTTCTTATAAAAACTAGGTCTAATAAAAAAAACATATTCTAGAGGCTAGTCGTGGCGCAAACTCACAAATTTTGACTGTTAACACGACTGGTAGTAGGGTATCGCCCCACTCGAAGAAATGAATTGAATTTAAATTTATATTTTCATTTCTTCGCTCTGGTGTAGAGGCTAAGCGCGGCGTTGAATTCCGCCACTCAACTCGCAACGCCTTTGGAATTCGGCGGAAAGTGGGAAACGGAGTGTTTTAACCCTAAATTCCCTCTGCTTACCCTGCTGTGTGAGGGATACAGTGTGAAGCAAAATTTTTTTTTTAAAGATTTTACATATGATGGTTTGGCCTTTTATCAAATAAATATACATATAGCAATTATAATACATTAATAAGTATTCCCCGCCCATAGTGGGTAAAGCGAAGCCGCCCATAGTAGGTTCGGAAATAAAAATCAGAAATATTTCATTTCCTCGAGTGAAACTCGAACCCACAACCTGTCACGTTTATAGTGACACGCTTGTCCCCATGCGCCACGATTGGCCTCATACCCTATTCCTTTACCTAAACATTCCTTTTCTTAAATTTTAAACGTCCTATAACTCATTTTCAATTGCAGAATTTGAATGTTCTACGAAATTTCACCATTTATTGGTGGCCTGCTATGTTAAGATTGCGGGATGATGCCTGTATAATGTGAGACTACTGTACTGGAATATTGGAACTGTTCAATGCTTAAAATCGTTGAACTAAAATGTTTCTTTTAATATATAAAATAATTTTAGGTAAAATTAATAAACATCATTCTCTGTGACTAGATGATCATTCTTAGTAACTATCAGCATTTACCTACGGGTAGCGAAAAATACGAATGCCATAAATAAATTGTGAGAAGTATGTAAGAATTTCGAGTAGTATAGTTGTAGAGGTTTCGACGGTTTCGACGGTTTCCAAAAGATGGAGTTTTGAGTCCCGCAACGTTGAAATTCAATTTCTAAAAATATTCTCCTATTCTTATTATTTATATAAATCCCGTACTAATTATTATAAATTACGTGCACAATAACCAATGTATGAGGAATGAGGCCAGTCTGTAAAATCAACTGGTTGTGGGTTTGATCCCTACTCGAGGAAATGAAATATTTAATTACATTTATATTTAAATGTCTTCGCTCTGGCGTCGAGGCAGAGCGCGGCGCTGACTTCCGCCACTCATCACGCAATGCCTCCAGAACTCGGTAAAAAGTGGGAAACGGAGTGGCTTAAGACTGAGCCACTCCGTTTCCCACTGCGCTGAAGCTGATTTATATATTTTTGATTTTTGATTTACGTACACAAAGAAATGATACTTAAATATTTGAACAAACTTTAAATTAGCACTTTTTTTTTAAATATATTAAGGTGCATATACATATTAAGGTGCTTTTAGATAACTAAATTTATATAAATTACTGTAAAAATAAAATTTTTGCATAACAGCTTAATGCTGTCAGGATTATCAGGACAGGATATATCAGGATTTAGTTGTTCTTAATACGAGTACGTCTAAGTGTTTTACCTAAGTTATTCTATATAAAACTATATCTAACCATAGCGGTGTATGTAGTATACTCACTAGGCCAGCAAGTCATTTTAGTTACTATTTTAATTTCACAAGCAAATCTAGTCTAGCTTAATTTCAAATTGAGTTTCTATCTAGAACAGAATTTCTGATATACTAATTATTTCCGGTCACAATCAGAACGATCCGGCAACTTCCAGTTTGAAGCGGTAAAGTACTAGTAAATCAACACGAAACCGATCGCTAAGGTTGGAAGTAAGTTTGATAAGTAGTGCTTGTAATGCTGTTGATACAAAGTTGTTGTTCAGACTACATATTATATTGTATTACAAATAACATTCAATGTACTCGTTTTTATATATATATATATATATACGATAGTGTAGGACTACAATGTAAGTTAGGCTGAATAAACATTTAATCACTTTCAACTATTTTTGATAACGTCGCGAAGGGGCACAACTCGAGGAATGAAATATTTCATATTTTCATTTAATAGCTCTGATAATGAGGCTAGTCGCGGCGTTAAATTCCACTCATCACACAATGCCTCCTGAATTTTGCGAACTACAGGGAACGGAAGTGTATTAATAGAGAACAAAATGTGCAGCGTGACGTAAAAATTAAACTATTTAGGTTCACTGCCTATATACACTCTCTGGCTCAATATCCTACGTCCATTTTTATATTATAAAGTCTTCATATGTTGCCACATTTTTATTTGAATAAAGAGTAGACAGAGGAAATCCAGTTGAAACTTGAGACACTCGGTTCCCTAATTTCTCCCCAATTTTCGACACATTTCGGGCCGGGTGGTGGAACTCGCTCCCGCGGTTTGTCTTCTTACCATAAGAAGTAAATATTAATATTTCATTTCACCGACTGGAATTCAACCCACAATCGTCGTGTTTAAAATAATCAAAATGTAATTAAAAATACAAAACATAATAATTATGAAATTAGTTATTTCATATCTTCAATCTGCTTACAGTTATAGTTGAGATGTGCTTAGAAGGGCTGTGGTTATTATAATAAACGTATAACTAACGATAAAATCCAAGATGCATAAACTACTTTGCCTCAACTCCATACAAAGGAACTAAAAAAGTAAGCATTAAAACAATCTAATTAGTCCTAGAAAATACATTAGATTATATAAAACAAGTGAAGATAAGTTTATGAGACGGGATTAACCGCGAGTCTCATGCCTCATCTCCAAACAAGTGATGAAATTTTAGTAAGATGAATCGCTTCACTTTGCAGTAGCGTCAGCGCAAAATTCTATATCGGCTGGTTCACGTTTTTTTTCACACAGCAAAATAGACGTGTGCAGCCTAATGGTAAGGCACTTCGTTCCCCACTTTCTACTGAATTTTCGGGACTGTTGTAATTTGTGAAATGGCGGAATGAATTTAGTTTAAAAGGCGGTTGCGCTTTGTCTACTCGAGCGCTGAAATAAAATTATCAAAATATTAAATTTATAAAAAAAATCAAGTCCCAACCAAAACACTTCATCTTATTAAAGTGAGCTTTATTAAGGTACTTATCTAATTTTCATAAAAATGACTAAAAGAAACCGCGATAACGAAGTTTTCTAAAAGTAAAGCCGATTCATTAATTTAGGAGCTGTAGTGCCACAGATAGACATACATTGAAAGTTGTCCCACTAACTTTTTGCGGCCTTGGTTAATAAATATTTCGTAGAGACCTATAGTCAATTAGCTATCGTGTTTTCAGTCAAACGCATCCCACTGCGCCACGACAGTCGACAGCCTCATAATAATATAAATATACTACTAAAATAATATACGCGAAAAGGATTTTTAAATTTTTAAACAATGTAGTATATTACATGAATTTGCAGACCTTACTTACTCAAAGCGCATGTCCTACGAAAACAGCGTTCATCTCACAATTTTCCGTCGTAAGGAAAAAAATGATTTCGAAGAAGCAACCTTTTCAATTTAAATGATTTTCAAATCTATTTACTGTCTTCCATTTCCTTTCATGTTTGTGACTTTTAAAGTTTGGTCGAGTTCCTTTATGGTTATATTCTTATAGATTTTGATTTAAATCATAAATTTCTCTGTAATACGAGTAGTAAATTTCAATTAATTTGCGTTTCTATAATAAGAATCTGCAAAATATTATAAGCTAATTTAATAAATTAAGCTGAAGAGTTGGTTTTGTTGAAAGTTCGAATCTTAGGAAATAATAGTATGAATTTAGAAATTATCTTTATGTCAGATAGTTCTTTTATAAGTTAAGACTGAAAAGAATCCATTCCTTTTCCTGCCCTGCTTTATAAAAAATACTGCGTGAAGCTGAATAAAATAATAATAAATAATATTGTAAAAGCTTCAAAGAGTATCAGTTGTATGTTTTGTAGGTATTCTTCATCAATTTTATTAGACTACGCGAGCAAAGCCATAGGTGAAAGCTAGTCATAAAATTTCAAATTGTTCAGTTAGCCATATGTACATATATGTGTATAATATTATTTTTTTGCTGAACGATTTTTTGGTTGAATATGTTACAATATGAAAAAACATTCCTATTGAATTTGAAACACAGTGGTTCGTTATTTTGTATAGTGTTATACTGATAGCTGAAACCTACGAACTTTGAACAGCTATCCAAATATAAAAATTCTAAAATAAATTTCCTATATAATATTTCTTTTTTATTTATTCAGATTTCTATCCTATGTATCTGGGGGTGGTGGAGAAAAATTATAGATAAGTCATTCTATTCTCTACTTACTTTCTTTAAAGATATTGCAGATTTTGTAAAAGAATTCCACGACGTACTTTATATTTATTACCAGAACAAAAAAATATTAATTTCTACATATGGCAATCAAAGCTGCAAGCATTGTAGCATTGCTTAGCCCTCTGGCTGGCTGTTTTCCTATCATAATACTTTTGTCTAATTTTTTTACCTTTACGCTATATTCCATACATATCAGGACTAGGGAACCTGAGAACCTAATATTAACAGACTCCTTTTCACATACTTTCATTCCACACTTTCACAGATATTTGGAGGTAAGGCGCGTTGAGAGCTGGACTCAACACCATTCTTTGCTCCTTTACCAGGGCGAGGAAATGTAAATGTTGAATATTTCGTTTTCTTGAGTGGAAATCGAACCCACAACCTGTCATGTTTTCAGTTTCACACTTGTGTCTGTGCGCCACCAATGACATTTAAATATAATATTTAGAAATTATCTTTATTAGGTAGATCTTGGTCATCTGAAACCGTTCAACCATTTTGATAAATGCTGTCTCGGCCAGACCAGATCTACTAGACAATAGTAGAAATTTTCATCGAACTGTTTATTTGTTGTGGAAAATGAAAGGATGTTGTTACACTGAATAGTTTTATAATACTCAATGTTCTTATATAGCTGATCTTGGATTCCATTTTTCGATACAAGATTTTAAGTGCTTTTTATTTTGAAATAGGTAGATATATTTTTAACTTTACGCAGTACTCCGCACAAAGCGGAGTAGGCAAAGGGAATATGGGAGCTTAGTGCTAAGACACTCCGTTCCCATTATGACACCTGCATTCCCCAGTTTCTGCCGAATTCTGGATGCATTGCGTGTTGAGTGGCCCAACTTACCTTCACGCTTTACCAGAGCGAGGAAATTATAATTTAAATATTTCAGTGGGAAATTGAACCACGAGTGGGAATCGAACATTGAGTAAAGGTATAAAAGTATAATTTATATATAAATATATATATAAATTATTCTTTTATACCTTTACTCAATGTTCATTAACTAATTCTGAATGTCCTACCGTAAAAAAATCCGAGTCGGTCTAAAAAAATCCAAAGTAAATATTCAGTACGATGAGGAAAAACTTTGTTTCCATAGTCCCCGCCGACTTCAATTTGTTTCCGGGCTAAGAGAAGATACATACGCAAATTATAATTTGTTTTGGTTGTTTTATATCGGCTACTCAGCGTCGGCTCACCGATTGATCTGAAATTATGCGAAAATGTAACTTTCCTTTTATTTTTTATTTGTTCGATAACTGGAGATGAATACCATCGTGACGTAGTTGAAACGAGCTTGAGTGAATGCAATGAGTGTGTATTCATGTGGGTAGGCAGGCAGTAATTGTCTCTAATATGAAATTATGTTGGACAATTGCTTTTCAATATTAAAATAAATAGAGTATAGATAAGCATCTATATTCTATTTATTTTAATATTGAAAAGCTAAAGATTTTGGTTAGTTGACATGCTAATCTCAGGAACTATCAATTGTAATAGAAAAATCTTTGTCATCGTGCCTTTTTATATAGCCAATTCTCTCGGACCTCCCCTGTTTTAGAGGAAATATAGAATTCCACCAATAATTATATTATAGTGAAACCATATTTAGTATAGCAGAGCTATAGATATTAAATATAATATAGTTTAAGCAATTACTTTATTGTTGTAAAGATATAAATATATAGTGGCAGTGTTTTAACACTATATTCCCTCTACCTACTCTACTATGAGCGGAATACAGCGTGAAGCAGATTTTGTGTAAAAATCTATACGATATAATATGACTGCTTCAAACTGTATTTAACGTCATTCTAAAAGTTACCTGAGGGAACATTAAGAAGATTTACCAGTAACACCGTGTCTTAACTAAAGTTTAACTAATGAGTGCAATTTCCAGAAACAATTTAGTTGAATGTCGTTCAAAGTTAAAAAGTTAGATATGTTATGATTTTTAAAATTTTTCAAAGTATCCTAATGCAATTATTAAAAATTTTATTAATTCATTTAAATATTGACTTGGTTGTGTCATAAAATATGTAATCGGTATTATATCGGTTCATGGATGAGACCAATTCTCACTTGTTGTGTTTCATTTATAATATTATTAATTATAAATATTGAAAATTTACTCCAATACCATCTTTGACGCCTTAAATCGGTCCTATGCTAATGAAATCAAGTAATTTGCATGAAACAATTTTCTCAATCAATTATTATTATTGTCGCTTAATTGAAACCCCTTGAAGAGGTTGATTTAGTTCGAAAGATAAGAAATTAATTATTTTATATTAGAATATCAAAGCAAAGCAAAGGCAAAAACGCAAATAGCCAAGCGCGGTGTTGAGTTCTGCCACTAAATGCCTCTAGAATTCAGCAGAAAGTGGGGAACGGAGTGTCTTAACCACTAGGTTTACCATACTTATTAATTAAAATAAACATCAGTCAAATAAACATACAACTACCACGGGCTTGGAAGACAGTTCTGCTGTCCAGCTTACCCTTACCTTATCCAACACCACTTATTTGTATATGTAGGTAATACTTTTGTTCGGTCACGTTAATAGAAACCGAATGAGCTACGATAGCGTGAATAATAGAAAGTAAGTCATCAATTATGAATGGCGGCTATTTGGAGTGGTTGGAATTTTTTTTTCCAACCAACTTTTTAGGTGTGTGAATGAATAATTGTTTTACGCACATGGCGCTGTGACGTCCCATTTTAATTTGAAATTGAAAATTTTGCGGCATAATTTCGTACCGAAAAATCTGCATACTTTTTGCTTTGACTTAATTGAGGTGTTTATTAAACCATTTTCGTTCTGGATTTCGGAGATTTTTGCCCAAATGTTGGGTCTATTTTTGTTTTACATTGACTTTACCTCAATTAAAGTTTATATGTGCAGTATTTATGCAATATAGCGAGTATATTAACGCTCTAATCCGAGAGCTACAATCGACTATGCATTAATGAAACAATTTATTTTAGATGAAACCTAAGAACCAAAAGATCCATAGACCAGGGGTTCCCAATCGTTTCTTGATCAAGGACCACTTTTGTCCCTGTTCCCTGCTCCCAAGAATGATATAAATCATTCTTAGGAGCAGGGACCACTATGTAGGAGGTATAATAAAAATTAACTGTGATAATTCACCTCCCTTTCCTCACCATCCCCTGTCATAAAATTAAAATCGTTCGCTGACCATATTTAGGCTTGGACCTCGGACCACTGGTCTTTTTACTGGTCTTCTTCTTACTGTAAATCTTACATCTCTCTCGAAACGCGCCAACACGCCATCACGCGCAGGAACACAAGCTTGCGGCTGATAGCGCGACAGTTATGGTTTCGAATGAAATATATATTTTTGTTTTCTCGCTCTGATGACAAGGCAAAGCGCGGCGTTGAGTTCCGTCACTCAACACGCAATGCTACAAGAGTACGGAGGAAAATAGAGAACGTTTACATTACATTTTTCCTCTGTCTACCCTGAGCTAGATGTAGCGTGAAGCAAAAAAACTTATATCTACATTTATTTATAATGCTCAACGTGTAATCATAAGTAAGACTTAATTTCAAAAGAACAGCAGCTAGAAAATGAAAAATAAAATGGTATCTATTGTCCCCACTCGGTATATAGTGAAGTATCGAGTATAGAAAGAACCATTAGCGTTGTATTTAAGCTCACTCCAACCACTTATTGTAACAATGAAAGTAAATTACTCAAGTAATAATCGAATACCTTTTAGCAGACCTTTTTCATCATTGGCGACTAATTGGCCAACAATTTTTGACAATCGTCATAATGCTGTTAAGTAGCCGAATAAAATTTTGTAAGCGATTTTTATTGACCTATTTATCAAGAAAAATATCATTCTTGATAAAAGGTAATAAATAGGTATAGGAATTTTATAAGAAGTTCGCCATCATAACGTAACTGCGTTATCGATAAAACATTTGATATTCATTTGTATGTACAGCGAAACTTTAAGCGAGAATCGAACTCCAACTTACATCTAGTAAAGAATTTTCAGTAAAAGTAGTCAATAATGTTAAGGCTTGTTCGCGGGCTATTGTGACTTTCATAAAAACTAGACGCCTCATTAACTGTCACGTTCTCATAATATAACAACAGCTTGGTTAAGGACTACAGTAGACCAGCGACAAAATTAATTATAATATAAAACCTTATTTTTCTTTGACAGCATGTGTGCATTTGCATGTGTGATTCTTATAAGTTATATGATGTATGCAGTATGAAATCCAACTTGTATACCTATACAATATGTGGATACCGATACAAAAAATACGTAATTATACTGTAATAAATTTTATTAATATTACGAGCAAAAAGAAAAGTTATCTGTTTCTAGTTCATGGGCGTATAAAGGATTAAGGGTCCACCTCACAATTTTTAATAATAAAAAAATATGGCACATTTTATATACATTTTTTTTAGTCTTATGCTTCATCGCGCATAAGAGAGAAGGCAGTGGGAACCTAGCGTCGTAAAAAGGTTTCTGTTCAATGTTTTAGACATATTTATCACTCTTTTGTTACTAAAAGCAAAGAAATGTAAACAATTCATACCCTAGAGTAAGAATCGAATCAACAATCATCGAGCTAATCTTACATCAAACACTGTGCCGCTGCGCTTTGAAGACCTCAAACAATGCTTCATTTCAAAATAATAATTTTCGAAATAAAATTTTGTCTTACTTAAACAATATTTGTCAGTCGTTAGTCTAAGCTGTCAGAACCGCACCACATAGTAGTACAATTAGAGGGAATGTCGCATGTAGACCTTACAAGTTAAAGTTGGTAGTTTTATGTTAAATTGGGTCACGCGTGGTTTTGTTTACGTGGAATTACTCTTTTTTATACACACATCGTCACAAGATATGTGTTAACTACATATTTCTTAAAATATTTACTTATATTTATATTTTAATTTCTTTGCTCTAGTGTCCAGGAAAAAGCGCGGCGTTGAGTGCCGCCATTCAATAGGCAATGCCTCGAAAACTCGGCGGAAAGTGGAGAACGGTATGTCTTATCTAGGTTACACTAGGTTTTCTTTTCCTATCCAGCTGTGTGCGGGATACAGCGTGAAGCTGATAAAAAAATATATATTGCTTAAGAAAAATAGAAGTTTATAGGCTATAGGTAATTACTCATTTATCTATTGTTTTTGAGTTAGTTTGTATAAAATGTTTTGCTTGTTTAGTTTTGATTATTTTACTTTAGTTTTTTTTTTTATTTTGAAAGCAACAAAAATATTACCTAAGTTTTGCTTTCTTGCGTTATGAAGGAGTTGATGCTGAGAGAAGTAAGTGTTAAAGCACTCCAACTCTCAGAACAACTGTTAGAGCACTCTAATCCAACGTTTTATCAAAATAATAATAGCGCTTATTTTCACTAAAAAGAGGAAATTAAACCATGTGAGTTGTTTGTCTATAACAGTTGATATGAAAAAAATACTACTGATTATTCCAAGTGCGAATACTTAACTAAACTAACCTAATGTTAAGACACTCCGTATCCTACTTTCCGCCATACTTTGGAGGTATCACGTATTGAGTGGCGGAACTCAACGACGCTGTTAATCTTGTCACCAGAGAGAGCAGAATATTTGAGTCTCTGAGCTGGAATCGAATCTATACCCTTCAGGCCTAACAATCTATCGAACGCTGTGGCTCTGCACCACGACGTTCTTTATAGAAAATGATTTTTTCTTTAATTTAATTTTATTATTCCAATATATACACAAAAAATAGGTAACACAAAATTTAAGCAATATTTCAAATATACCAATATTGGTTAAATCGTGGGAACATAGATTTTCAGGCGGCGATAAGGCACGATTCACCCCTCATTTAATTAGGCTGCGAAGGGGATGAAAAATTGTGAATTAAATACGTGACCTAACCGTACAGGGTTCCTCGTGTACTGCTAATATGAGTTATGATGATAAACGTAATAAACTGTTTAGGTAAGCCTTTATGTGTAGGTACGTATGTACCTAACTGTAACTGTTTTTCGTTTTTAGGAAAGAAATAGGCCAGTCGTCGGCAAAAGCGAGCGTCTGTAAACGCGACAGGTTGTGGGTTCAATTTCCACTGGAGGAAATGCCATATTAAGGTTCTGTACATCAAAAGAAAAAACGGAACCCGTCTGTCCGTCTGTAGAGACCATTTATCTCGATTTCGTCTGAGGATATCAACTTAAAATCATATCAATTTTGTCAAATCAGGTATTTTGAACAAAAAAATTAAACTTTTAAGCCAATGCAGCTTAAGGATTGATGTTGTGTAAAATGAACTACACATATAAATGTGTTACAATTTTTTTCTATGAAATATCATAGAAAAAAATCCTTATTTCATTTCACACAACATACTCATGTATATAGTTAACTTAAGTTCGTCTACTTTATTCGTCGCGTAATCAACACTTATAGAGTATTTCCGATAGATCTACAATTATGAAATTTATCAAAAAGTGAAACTTATAATTATAGCTCATTTCAAACTTTAGTTTGCCAATTTTTTCATGCTACGAGTATATTTTCCGTTGGCCTACAATCCTGAAATTAGTCGCTTGTAGATATCGAGTTAAAATTCAAACCATATATCGAGTTAAAATTCACCTCAGATATACGGGCTGTATATTTCTTAATTTCCTGAAAAAATCGTATTTCTACATTTATTAAAAAAAAAAAATGGTTGTTTATATCGCAAAAAACGCGTTTCTCGACACTATAATAGAAAACAAAATTAATAGGGTACTTCCAGTTGACCTAGAATTATAAAATTTGTCATCTAGCATCTACAAGTAATACTAGTTCGGGAAAATATCTGAATACTATGCGTTTGTGGTTAAATCATAACATATAATAGCCTTAAAATGGAGGCAAAATTTGATATTAAAGCCACTAGTTCAAGTTGATACCCCATCAAAAAAAATTTGTAAGCTAAGTTAGAGTTTCAGAAAAAGCTCAAGATCTGCAATTTTTGTACGGAACTCTCCGTGGACGAGCAAGCTTTTTTTATTTTGACTTCACAAAAAAATTATGTATGAACATAAAATTTACTTTACACCTACAATTCAATCTAATTCAAAATTTATCTACTTTGTAAGGGAATATTTCGATCGTAATTCACAATATCCAATATTTCTTCCTTTTTCACTTTAGATTGCTCGTAGCATTGAAGCGTGGAGCGGTCAGTATATCATTCCGTGTGAGGTGGACCACTAAATTAGAAAATGGGGAAACCGTTTTAGTAATACTGACCTACATATATTGTATGTATTTAGATATTTATAAATTTCATGTTATCTTTTTATATATAACTTTATTTTTAATTCACCACTCAATACGCAATGTCTCGAAAATTAAACGGAGAATTGGGAATGGAGTGTCTTAATACTCGATTCTCTATTGCAAATCTTTTTTTTACTTTTTATAAGAAAGTCGAGGTAAAAATAGGAATGCTATGATGTTACAAGCATAAAATTGGAATCCGTTTGTTACATAAAAACGCGTGAACTTGTTCACATACTGAAATTAGGGTTTGCATTAAGAGGTTATTTGTGTCCAGTTTGGCTTCAAGCACGATAAAAAAGTATTGTCTATATTTCTTAATTCTATTATTATTTTATATTAAAAAAATCATACCCATACTGTTTTTTCGGTAACAAGATTAGTAAAAAAATGATAAAAGAAGAAATTTTACATGTTCTGTGCATTGCATAAAAGTATTCATGAAACATCAAAAAAATTGTAACATTCAAAATATTTTTTCCACTGGTTGTGACAGCCAAAAGGACGAGTTAGCCAAAAACCGTAGGAAAACCGACGTGTCAAAACGGAAAATACAATACTAGGATGTATTCGTTTTTTATAGAAATACCGCTATCAATCGTTAGAAGTTATAGTCGAAAGAACAGACGCATATATTTTAAATTTCTTGTTGTTTTAAGCATTTGGTTTGGCATCTGAAAACCTAATGTTAAGACACTCCTTTACCATAAAGATACTTCCGTTCTACACTTTCCGCCGAATTCTGGAGGCATTATGTATGGAGGTACTCAACGCCGTGCTTTGCCTTGTTACTAGAGAGAGATAAAAAAAATAAATATTTTATTTTCTCGAGAAGTGTCCTTGCACCACGGCCGGCGTTTAATTTCGTAATAGAATGTTTCAAAAAGGCTATTGTCGACACAGCGCCTTACTGTAAGTGGGATGGTTGCGGGTAACTAATAATAACTTTTAATACATACTTAATTAGTAAGTGTGGATTAACACTTTACAAATGTTTAAAAAACTTTTAATACAGTTTTGTTAAAAGATATTATTAGGAAGGGTTATGTTTTTCGCGCGTATCTTGTATGTATGTAATATTCTTTATTATCTCATATCTCCAGAACCGCTGAACGGATTTACATATTTGAGGTATCGTTAGATTCGTATTAGCAGCCCAAGTGTTCTTAAGTAGGTGACGTTAAAAAAAGATAATCATGGCGGCTGTGGGACGCCATTGGACTTAGTGAAAAAAATATTTTTCGTTTCAAATACCACAATATGGGTATCAAATTCAAGAGCTCAATATGAGGATTTCAGAGAGGTATATCATGATTATCATTACCATAATAAATTTTAACAAAAAAAAAGAATAAAAAAATATTTGTAAAAACAAAAACCCCGACTGCATGCAACTAAAAAGAAAATAAACAAGCCCACTAGTTTATTAGGATTAACAGTCGGGACCTAAAAGTAATTCTTCAATCAATAAAATCTTTACCAGGGACCTTGTTTTTACTAATATTTTTTTTTAGCCAACCTAGACGTATTTGTACATCTACCAATCATTAAATTTAAGAAAAAAATTCGATCCGTTTACAACAATAATTATAACAACAATACTTTTACCAATTATATAGAAGTATCGATGTCACGATGACAATATATAGTTTAATTGACCAGATTCCTATAAAGCTTGGATAGTATCCAAGCTGCAAATTCAAATTCTGATACATCTAAATTTTCATTTGGAATTATGCACTTAGGTTTGATTATAATTTTATCAAAATGTAGTTATTTTATAGATACCTGAAACAATCGATATCACGGTAGGCTACGAGTATTTGGTTGGTATTAACTATTTATTGTACTATTTTGGAAAAAGCTAACCAGATTCGTTTTCGTGGACGTGGACGTTCCCTTGGACTTTATACCAAACTAATGGCCAACTCGCGTATACAAAAGTTTATCTTCATTAAATATCCTTTATGATGGAATAATTGTTTTTAAAAACTTTTAATTATCAATGTCAAATAAAAAACGGTAAATCAATCACAAGTTAAAATAAAAAAAAAAAACAGAATACAATGCGGTGTCAATAAGAACCCCTCTGGTTAAAGCCCTCAACCGCATATTTGTCTATGTGTTGTTCTTGTGGCCTGTAGGTCTTGTTATTGTTATATACAAAGATGGATTTTGTACCTATGCATTTTGTTTTTTTTTCTTTTGTATTAAAAACTAATTAAAAAAACTAATGACACAGTTTTTTAAATCTATCTTAATATTTCTTTAAAAAGTACTATGTGAAAGATAAGATAACATTTTATAATCATACCTTATAAAATACGATATCTCCCGCAGGACAGGGCAGGCATAGTGTCAAGACTTACTACCACGTTAAGTCCAATTTAGGGGTTCCATACCTTTTAAGCAAAAAGGAATCCTTACAAAATCTATTTGTTGTCCGTGTGTCTGTCTGTCTGTCTTATCTTCCTTTAGTCTTTATCTCAGGAATAATTGGAGATATCGAGTTGAAATCCAAACCATATACTCAGATCTACGGTCCATGATATCCTGAAAAAGTGTATTTCTACATTTATTTAAATCTAGCCAAACATCTTTTAAAGGCCGGCAACGCACCTGTAGCTCCTCTGGTGATGCACGGGGCCGTGGGCGGCGGTAATCACTTACCATCAGGTGACCCGAACGCTCGTTTGCCTTGTCCTTTTCCATAAAAAAATATATATATATTTAAAAAAAAGATATAGCGGTTTATATCACAAAAATGATTACGCGTATTTCGACACTATGAAGGGAATCAAAGTTAATAGGATACTTCCGGTTACCTTTTGATTATGAAATTTGGCATCTAGCATCTACAAGTAGTATTAGTTCAGGAAAAAATCTAAAACTATATGTTTGTGAATAAATCCTAAAAAATTATAGGATAATATGGTGTTAAAGCCGCTAGTTCAAGTGAGTATCAGAAGAAAGGGCTTTGGCTAAGCTAAGCTTAAATTTCAGAAAAAGCTCGAGACCTCAAATTTTTGTACAGAACTTTCAGTGGGCGAGCCCGACTCGCGCTTATCCGGTTTTTGAGACTCATTTGTAATTGATGGATTCTGCCACTATGCGTTGCATTACGAGATTGGTTTTTTTAAATCATACTCCTAGTGCCAATTTAACCCACATTCATCTACATTCTGACACGGTCTCATTGTGCAATAATGGCCTCAAAATATCTACATTATGTATGTATGTATATAATACATATAATATAATAATATACACTTGTCAATATGCAACCGGCTTTATTTACTGCCATGTTTAGTCCCCGTTGGCCAGATACGCGTGACGTTCACGCTTTAGTTTGGAATCAATTAAAATCGATCATACTAGACGTCCAGTGAATGTATATCGCGAGGTCTCAATAAAATGAATAATATCAATAAATTGTACAAGTTTTATTTAATATTAATATATACATTTTTTCCACACCAGCCATAATACCCGCTAAACCTCACGGTACTACTCCTTGATCACCTAAAGATTTATTTTTCAACTGTAGCTATCAAAATTTTATTCATTCAAAACATTTAGAGCTCGATTCCAACTAGGAGTAATTAATTACTCTTATATGCCTTGATAATCGCGGCTTTGAGTCCCACCATTCAATACGAAACGTTTTAATAGTTACTAGTTATTAAACAGAACACAGTTTGGAGGAAAAGAAAAATCTGACGCATGCAATGGAGTAGCCAGGGACAATCTAGCCAAACATCTTATTCTAAAGAATTTTCAAAATAATTTAAGATATTTTAGATATTAAAATATAAAAACATTTTTTTTTTTTGGAATTTTATTATTGTCATATTTACTACTTTCGATCATAACACTGTTTTGCAAAATTTTGTAAATTCCTACATTATATGAGAGGCTATATTTAGATATTCTGTGCACAGTCAGCTTTACGTTGGACTAACGTCAATAGCCTTAATTGTGTTTACTTCGTTCGCTGGCGTTTGTTTATAATCACAAAATGTTCTATTAATCTTGGTAACTTTTCATATTAAATACTTTATATGACTTTTTTCAATATCATATTTAATAGGTTTTTATGTAGATGGAAATCTTTTTTTGTAATAAAATTGATTTGAATACCAATCTGAGGATTTCTTAATGTATTTTTAACGTCGCATCATAAATTTTAGTGGAATGAAACATTGCACAAAGTGTGCCTGTAAAATCGACTGGCTGTGAGTTCGATCCCACTCGAGGAAATGAACAATTTATTTACATTTATATTTTCATTTCTTCGCTGTGGTGTCGAGGATTTCTAGGTCTAACAATAAGACAAAGAGAGGCGAAAGTAGAGAACGAAGTGTCTTAACACTAGTTCTGCTGCATGCGGGATACAGAGTGAAGCTCATTTACTTTTTTATATATAAAAGAATACAAAAGAATTAACTCCAAAAATATTCGCTTCTTAAAAATGCTTATTACTTTTATAAATTACGTATAGTTTTCTTTTTTGCAGCCATTTTGGTTCGAATACCAAAAAAAAAAAATATGCGAAAAATTTGATTTTATAAATAATACAATATTTGGCAACTTTTGTTCATGAATAAATAATAATTAAAAATATCAAATATATTGTTTATGGTTTTTAGCATAACAATTTAATTCCGTATTGCGTAAATAAAGACATACCTTCGTACTTTTTACTCCCAACGGGCGGACTTCTGTAAAAGAATTGGCTTCCAAAATTAATCTTTCATGAAGACGTCAAGAGTTCTTTTCACGCTTTACGCGTTATGTATAGAGAGACATTTTGGAGTTTGGTACAAGTAAGCACTAATTTATGAAGTAAAATCGCGTGTTTCGTGTCACTTCAAATTTGCTACAAGCAAAATAGCTAAATATATGTCAGTACATTGTATGACAAAATATTCTATTTTCTTGCCGTGTGATCCCAGCCTAGAATAGGATCATCCTGGTACTGGTGGTGTCGTAAG